>PVIU01003152.1:0-151889 GCA_004026605.1 Ondatra zibethicus | reverse complement strand
GATGGAAGAAAGGTGGACATTGGAGAAGGGAATAAGATATCTACATTAAGAGAATCATTTTAGGGTTGGCAAGATACTTGGCCCTGGGGATCCCAGGTGTCCACGGGCATGTCCCCAGCTAGGTATTCAGGCAGCAGAGGAGAGGGTGCCAGAACTAGCCTTGTACCATAGTCACATTGATGATTATCTTGATTACCATCAGTAAATTTAAATGGAGGCAAGAGTCTCAGAAGTTTACACTTGTGGCAGCCAGGAGCTGAGATAACCCTACCCCCACCCAAGAACAGACCATTCAAAGAAAATGCCGGGCATTCCAAGCACTGTAGATAGGAACACCTGCCAGTGCATATTCACCAGGACACCCTAGACAAATGTCAGCCAATCAGGGGTCTTAAAACCTCAGAAACCCCTCACCTCCACCTTTACTACTATAAAACCCTATTGTAACTGAGCTAGGGACTCTCCGGTTATTCTAATACATTGGACATGCGGAGAGACCGAGTTTGCAAACTTGATTAAAATAAAGGCTCTTTGCTTTTACATGGGACTTGGTTTCTTTGTTGGCTTTTGCGGGGACTTCACGGATTTGGGCATAACATTTTACTGGCTTCCTTACTTGCATGTCTCCTGCAAAGGACCAGCCATTGAGATGAGATGAGATGGGAAAAAGGAACAACAATAATGCTTGAACCATCACAAAGAGAAGAACGAAGGTAAAAAGAACACATAAAAATTTATTACAGGGTAATCCAAAGACAAAACTGTAAGTGGGAGAAGAAAAGCAGATAAAAGCTTCATTCAGAAACAAAATTGCCAAGTGTTCTGATCAGCTTTCCATTTTCCTTGTAGGGAATTTATGATGGTTGTTTCTAAATAATTCCTCAAATTTCAAGTAAACAGTTAGGAACCTTGGATGGTACCTTTTCTTTCTGTTACTATAGCTGTTATTACTTAATATGAGTATATTACCTAGTATAATGATTAAGAAGTTCAGATGACTACCCAGTGCATCAAGATGACCCTTCACTGGGTCATCTTGAATAATAGAAACGTGTTCTGAAAGTTAGAGAATAAATCTAACATGTCAAAAATAAATGGATGACAGCCAACCTAGCAAGATAAAAGTCAATGACCTCCAAGTGTATCTTTGTTTAGGAATTCTTCAGAGTCAATCTGAGGAAAGTGTTTTGAAAAATAATATTTTTTTAAAATGAAGTCTCTGCTATATTGCTGACACTGTGTTGTATTTTTCCACATAGATGTGGCTGTAAATCACACCAAGTAGATGTTTATCCTACCTTCCCCCAGGGTTGCTGAAGGAGGTCTGAGTCCTGTATTCAGGATCCTGGGACTTTATATTTTAGAGCAAGAATTTACTGCCCTCAGTTAAGTCATCCCAGAAGGCATAGGCGGAGACTTACCCTGTGATTAAAGGCCTAAGACATCATAAATTCCAAAAAACACATTGAAATATCAATACAGGCTAGCAAGCTCTAAACTCCATGGGAGCATATTGAGTCAGGATTTCAAGCTTCAAAGACAATATTTATGGATCAAGACAGGCAACCAGTAGAATCGAAAGTTTCCTCAGATAAAAGTCAGCAAGTACAGTATGGGACAGGGATGTGACTCCAAGTTCCTCTTCACTGACTCCATGGACCACAGGAGAGTATTTGAGTAACCTTTCTTGTAGTGACCAAACACCTGGCAAGAAACAGCTTAATAGAGGAGGATTTGGTTTGACTCACAGACTGTGAGAACACTAGGCTCATCATGGATGGCAAAGGCAGTAAATGTTGCTTTGTGAAGGCCACAGCACGCAGCGACTGCTCTTGTTATTTTATCTTCAGGGATTTAGAAGCAGAAATGACTCAGGCAATAAGCAACCAGTGCCAAGCTATAGCCTCCAAGACCTGCACCCCAGTGACAGAGTTCCTCCAGCAAGACATCACCTTCTAGATGTCCTATGGTCTCCTATGCCACACACTGGAGTCCGTGGGAGAGACACAACACATTGAAGCCCTAACACTGTGTTAGGGCACTATTTTCAGAGTCAGGTTTTTTTTTTTTATTTTTGACACAGCAGGTTTCAATTATGCATGTGTTTATTTTCTGTTTATCTGTATTATATCCAGAAGTTTCTTAACTCTAGCCATCGCTGGAAGTTTCTATAATATCCTAAGGTTTGATATACCTCTCACTTATTTCCCCCCTTCCATTTTCATATCTGTTATCAAAAATAAAAATATAAGTGTTGGTTTTGAATTTATCCAAGTGTAACCAGCCACACATTTCAAAAGGGCATCAGACATCTCTGCTATGATTTTTCTTGCTTTTTGTTGGTAACTACTTTCCATATAATTTAACTCTCGAGCAATCACTGGACGAGCCATCATTTTCAGTTCCTACTGTTTATGTTTCTGTCTTCCGAGTTACCCCTCCCATTAAGGAATGTGGATTCCATGGAAGTGGAGGCATCTTTGCTGTCTTCGTTTTTGTCTCCTCTGTACCTAATATGTCACATGCCCATGTATTTTGAGCAGATGAAATTAGGATGCAATCTCTGGAACTGTTTCTCAGGTTCTACATGTAAATTGAGGAGCTCAGTGCTTACTAGCTCAGTTAGTCACTCACTACAGCACCTTTGTGCTTCGCCCTTAGAAAGCTGTTGTTCTAGTGTCTGGAAAACCGTAAAGTGTCTTATTTTAACTCTGTGTCTTGTTTTAGCCGTTTCCTCTTGTTGAACTCGGTGTTCTTGTGGTCTTTTGGTGTTTAATTGGTGCAGGTGTTTTATAGTTCGTTGCTAGTCGGGAGCACCATCCTAAACATCCTTGTTTATGGCAGCATAAACAAGCCTTTGGATAACGGATCCCTGATTGTCATGGGTGTTGACAGTCACATACCATCAGCATAATTTCATAGCCGCCCCTGGGGCTGACTCTCTGACGCTGCCTTCAGATTGGTTGAGAGGGAAAAACAGGGAGACTTATCATCTAGCCCTTCATCCCACCTCCCAGACAGGCACTCATCCCATTTTAATGGAGTCTCGGCACTGAAGCGTTTAATAGCCTGCCTATCACTAGAGGAGACCGGTATTTCTAATGCAGACTGGTTGTATAGGCCTAATCCAAAGCTCTGTGGAATTTTCCAGTGAGTGCCTGGGATCTCTGCTGTTCCAGTTCTTTGCTTCCTTAAATAACTGCTTAGGATTTTTGTTGTTGTCGATGAATTTTTTTTCTACTTTTTTATTGAAAAAGAATTTTCATACACTATATTCTGATTACAATATCTCTTCCCCAGCTTCTCCAGATGCTCCCCACCTCCCTACCTACCCAGCTCCACACTCTTTTTTCAAGCACACACACACACACACACACACACACACACACACACACACACATACACACACACACACACACACAAATAACTAAAAGGAAAAAAACCCTACAAAAATAAAAACTAGAAATCACAATATATAAACAAAAAACCAATATGATAAAAAATTTCCCAGGCACAGCAATATGAGACAAGAAGTCCACAAAAATACCACTGAGTTCATTTTGTTTTGGCCAGCTACCTCTGGGCATGGGCTTACTTAGAGTGTGGTTAATTTACTTAATGAGACCCCATCAAAGGAAATTATTTTTTCCTTTGTCAGTGGCTGCCAATTTCAGATAGCTCCCATGTCCACCTCCCCTTCTCAGCGCTGTGACCTGTCTGGCTTAAACATATGGAGGCTTTGTGCATGTTGCCACAGTATCCATTAGTTCATATGTTCATAGGTCCTGTGTGTCTATGCGGTATTTTTTCTTTGGTGTTTCACATTCTCATTGACTCTTACAGTGTTTCCACCTCCTCTTCCACACAGCTCCCTGAGAGCAAGTATTTAACCGAGACATGCCATTTAAAACGGAGTGCTACCAAGTGTCTTACTCTTTGCATACTGTTCAACCGTGGGTCTCTGTGTTAGTTCCTATCTACTGCGAGAAGAAACTTCTCTGATGATGACTGAGTGAGACACTGATCTATGGGTACAGCAGAATGTCCTCAGGAGTCATTTTATTGCTATGTTCCTTTAGCAGAACAATAGTATTTCATTTTCCCCTAAGTCCATGTCCTATCTAGTCTTAGGTTCTTAGCTACCTAGCAGGGTCAGACATGGGTTCCATCTCATGGAATGGGCTTTAAATTCCGTTAGAGAATTGTTGATTACTGCTATAGAGATTTGCATTTGTATAGATCTTGCTTTATTGATACAAATTAAAGGTCAATTTTGTTATATGTATGATGTGGGATTTCTCTCTGTATGCTGTGATTACCTGAATAAAGAAACTGATTTGGACCTATAGCAGGACAGAACTTAGGTAGGCGAGGAAATCTAAAATGAATGCTGGGAGAAAGAAAGGCAGGGTCAGAGAGAAGTCATGTAGCCCCACTGGAGCCTGATGGAACTGAGCTACAGCCACGTGGCAATATGCAGATTACTAGAAATGGGTTAAATTCAGATGTAAGAATTTATGTTCTTATGTAGCCAATAAGAAGCTAGAGCTAATGGGTCAAGCAGTGATTTAATTAATACAGTAACTGTGTGGTTATTTCAGGGCTAAGCAGCCAGGAACCAACAAGCGGCCTCCTCCTACAACATATGAATATTTCTGCTCTTGATTTTCTAGATGTACAGAGATGTATTTCGAATGAATGGGCCTTCTTAAAACCTTTCAAAGACTACAGAACATGGCATTTAAAATTTAAGAGCTTAGGACTTTTTACAACATGAGACACATCTGCTCCTGGCAGTACCAATTACTTCAAGACGAAGATGGGCACTGAAGAGGCTCCTTATTGAGTTTGCTAGCCACATGGGCAAGAAACTGCTCTTGCCTGGACAGCTTGATGCTATGCTGTATGAACTGAACATTCAGGACCCACAGAGAAATGACTGCTGAACTTGCCTAAAGGTGAGACAGTCCTTCAGGGTTCCTGCTTCATAAAAGAGTCTGCAAGACATTCTGCAGGACACAGAAAAATTTGACTGACAAGCTGCCAATATAGGTAGAACAGATCTTCAAATTTTCTGCTTTGTGGAAACGTCTGCTGGACACTATGGGCCTCTAGGCTGAAGATGGATGCCCCAACGATACAGAAGAACTTTGGGTGACTGTCTAGGCAGCAAGATGTCTCTGTCAATTCTAGAGTTTTGGAAGTTACTTATAATGCACTTTATGTTAACTTAGGTAATATATCCTTCTGGGGTCTTTGAGGGAGTTGAAGAATATATAGTTATAGTTTTAGATTTTCTTAGTTATGATGAAAGATAAAGTAGATATAAATATTGTAACTATAATTCTTGCTTGATAACTGTTTTGCTATATGTAATTTTACTATGTTAAAGTTAAAACTTTCCTTTTTATTTAAACAGAAAAGAGGAGATGATGTAGGAAGTCCTTCTGTATATGTGTTGCTTTTATTGGTTAATGAATAAAGAAACTGGCTTGGCCTAATAGGGCATAGAAGAGCTAGGCAGGGAAAACTAAAGTAAATTCTGGGAGAAAGAAGGCAGAGTCAGGGAGAAGTCATGTAGCCTCACCAGAGACAGACACTGGCCAAAATCTTGCCAGTAAGCCACAGCCATGTAGCGATATACAGAGTAATAGAGATGGGTTAGTTTAGGATATGAATTAGCCAGAAATATGCTTAAACTATTGTTCAAACAGTATTGCAAATAATATACTTTCTGTGTGATGATTATTTTGGGAGTCTGGGTGGCCAGGAAACAAACAAGCTGTCTTGCACAACAGATTACTACTAACATGTTTGTGACATTATTGCATCAATTTGTGGCTGTGTTGGTGTTCTCAGGCAGCATGAATAGTTATCTTCTGGTACCATGAACACTAGTCACTAGGGGTGAAGCCTCTAGTTAGGTACCAGGTTGATTTCTCAGTGTTCATTGAGATATATAAGTATTGTCTTCAGCAGTAGGGCCTTATTATGAGTTTGTAGGTAGCAACCAACAACCTTGGTAGTAGCAACTTATGTCTGGGCATTTCTATGGGACCCCTTTGGCAAATAACTCAACTGGACTTAGCCTATTCCTGGTACTGTAGGTTCTACATGGTAGAATAAAATCTCTAGTTAGGGCTCTGTCTCCCCCATTATTCAGTAACATCATTTAGATATCTTTGATATTTGTATATATTTTAGGAAGCTTCACCAGTAGCAGAATTTATATGGCCACTCAAATGCCCTTTCAAGTTACTTATCCTTCTCCATACTCCCTTCTAATGAATGGCGTTTTATTCTAATGGCTTGCCAGCTGAACCAAAGGCTCATGCTGTATTGTTTCATTGAAATCTTACACAGCTCATTATTTTGTAGGCAAGTTACACACCTTTTCTAATTGCTCTCTTCCTCTGGGCTTCATTGCAGCAGTGCACTTTGAATGAAGTGTGCCTACTGCTTGCTAGTTATTCCCCTAAGATTTGATTGTAGCTCCTCTGTTTAATAATAGTAGCAAGAAACAAGATAAATGGGATTGGGCCTGTAGATGGAGTTTTGGTCTTATGAGGTAAGGCAGACATCCTAGGTATTAAACAGATGCTTAGAGATAGAGATGTCATTCATTAGTGGGATAATCAGTATAAACAGCTTTATTATTGTATGAGCCTCAGGGTGAACGCAGCAACTTCACTTCTATAAGATGCTACTTTTTCAGATGTTAAACACAAAAGATCAGATGCACACAGGGTTCTATTTTCTGCTGGGTTGTCAGTTCACATAGATGAAGACTTAATGTAACTACATAGGCTTCTTGAAAATGACTTCATTGATTGCCATTTAAAGTTGTCTCTATTTTTGTTGTGTAGACCAATCAGTACTTTTGAACATGTATGCAAGCAAACATCCAACTGAGAGAATTATTGGTGAGTTTCTAAATGTATTTTATATTCATTTTTTTCAGATTTATTTTATTTTTACTGTGTCCAGGATGGGGACAAGGTGTCTGTGCAAAGCAGAGAGGCTATCAGATTCCCTTGAACTGGAGTTATAGGTTATTATGAGCAACCTGACTTGCATGCTAGGGAGCAAACTTTGGTACTTTGCAGGAACAATATGTGCTTTTAACTGATAAGTCATCTTTCTTATCATATAAGTCATCATTCTTGCTCATCAGTCCTCTTTCTCTTTCTCCTTAACTGAATGGAAATGGCTATGTTAATCTCATGTTCTGGTAGCAAAGGATGGAGCTTAGAGATGGTCTGAATACTAACAACTCATTTAAGCTTAGCATAACTGTTAGTTCTCATGAAATTCCTCAGGGAGAACTTCTAAAAGGAAAACACATTAAGTCTTCACCAAACAATCCCATCTGCATGATAATTCTGTGGTTCCAAGAATCAGATGGAAATGGAAAAGCTACTTGAGTGACAAGAGCTGTTGAGATTTTGTTGGCAAATTTCAACAAGCATTTTCTTTTGTAGAGAACATAATGAAAGACATTGAACTTGACTGTCTAGGCTTTCACTTCAAAAGCCATGATGGAAAAGTGCCTCAGACTTTCCTAATTACTTGTTCATTTGTTTTCTAGTT
Organism: Ondatra zibethicus; assembly: GCA_004026605.1. Lineage (NCBI taxonomy): Eukaryota > Metazoa > Chordata > Mammalia > Rodentia > Cricetidae > Ondatra > Ondatra zibethicus. The sequence continues at coordinate 144,299 of PVIU01003152.1, read as the reverse complement.
TATACATATAATACAGCCCCACTACTAGCATATAAAATGTTTCTGGCAGAGACTTATCTGGCTGGCTCACTCTCTGTTAACGTTTTAGGTTTTTATGGAACCTCACCATGGCAGGTGCTGAAAGAGTACCAGGAAGTAGCTGAAGGGTTTCACGGAATAGTTGTATTTCTTGTCATTGTGACTTAAGGAGAAACAACTTAAGAAAGGAAGTGTTCTGGTTCACAGTTTGGGGGGGGGCAGCCCATCATGGCTGGAAGAGCACAGCTACAGATACAGTTTTGGCTGTGCCATCAAGAACATGAGACTGTTACACTCACAACTAGGTAGACCAGAAAACAGAGATAAGGCAGAAAGGAGGGTCAGACTATTAACCTCAAGGCCTGCCTCTCAGATATCCATTTCCACTAGTTGAACCCCACCTTCCAAAGGTCCCAGGACTTCCAAAACAGACAACTAGTTAGAGATCATGTGTTCAAACGTACAAGCCTGTGGAGAATTTCGCATCTGAATTATAACACCTGAAAATGTCATAGCAGTTCCAGTTCTACCTGGTGCACTCCTGAAGGTAGATTCCTGCTCTCATGCTGAACAAGGGAAGAATAAGTTTTCTGTGTGGCAAAACATGATGTAGACAAACCATCCCAAGAAAGATCTTAGTTGATCCGTTCTTATGACTGTAGGTTTCACAGTGATATTTTTCTCTAGTGGAAGGGAATAGTGAGTCTAACATACTAGTAAGGAAGACATTGACTACCATGGTAGAGTCTAACTAGCCTTCTCTTACCTTGTCTTCATTCTTTCCCAAAAAGAAGACAAGAAATTTTACTCAGACAAAGCGAAAGGTGCTGTGGTCATTTGATGAGGTATGGCTCCATAGAATCACATGTTGAATGATTGGCCCATAGGAAGTGGCACTATTAGAAGGTGTGGCCTCAATGGAGTAAGTGTGGCCTTGTTAGAGGAGGTCTGTCACTGTGGAGGTGACAGCCTTCCATTTCAGGACGATCAAGATTAGGCAGTGAGCAAAAGTATTGGGAATCTCCCTCTGTAGCTAAGGGAAGCCATTGAGGCCAGGCATGTGTCAGGGATGTCCCTGAGTGGAGGCTCACAGGGGCCCTTGTGTGAAGCTGTGAAGGAGATGCCTGGATTGCTTTGGAGATCCCAAGATATTAGCTATGCCAAGGCTGTGGGATATCTGCCTAGGAATACCGCTAACAGGAAGTGGAACCAGTCTAAGAGAAAGAAGTGTGTTGCCATCAACAAAGTAGAAAGGAGCTGGAGATCTGAAGAACACTTTGATATCAGACATGGAGGTGCAGAGTTTGGAGTTTGCCCCGCTGGTTTTTGGTCTTGCTTTGATCCAGCATTTCCTTGCAATGTTCCCTTTCCCGCCTTTTGGGATGGTGATATATATCTTGTGCCATTTTATGTTGGAAGTATGTGATCTGTTTTTCATTTTGATTTTTATAGGAGATTGTAGTTAAGAGATTTCTTAAATCTCAGAAGAGACTTTGAACTTAGAACTTTTAAACATTATTGAGATTGTAATATACTATGGGGAGTTTTGAAGTACGACTACATGCATTTTGCATTATATTATGGCTACAAGCCTATGAGGGCAAGGGAGTAGAAACAGCGTGGTTTAAATAGTTATGTCCCCACAGACTCATGTGTTTGAAGCCTTGGCCGATAGGAAGTGGCACTCTTAGGTGGTGTGGCCTTGTTGAAGGAAGTGTGTCACTATGGAGGTGGGCTTTGAAGTCTCTTTTATGCTCAAGCTACGCCCAATGTGGACTCAGACTCCTTCTGCTGCTTGTGGATCAAAATATAGAACTCTTTAACTCCTTCTCCAGCACCGTGTCTGCATTTGCACTGACATGCTTCCTGTCATGTTGATAACAGACAAAACATCAGAAACTATATGCCAGCACCAATTAAATATTTTCCTTTTTAAGAGTTGCTGTACTCATGCTGTCTCTTCACAGCAATAGAAACTCAAGCTAAGACAGGTGCCTTGATGGCATTTTAAGAATTACATTCTCAAGAGCAGTTGCCTTCTTGAACAAAAGACTCAAAGAGATAAAGTTAGACTCATTTGAATGATTTTTCCATTATAAGATAAACTTCAGGGCACCTAGCTCACACCAGGCTAAACACAGTTGTCTTTTACCAGGTTTATCTACCCAGGTCTTCAGAATTGGTATTAAGAGCATCCAATTAGACTTGATTTTTGATAACAGTGGCAAAAAAACTTGGTCTCATCTATGGAGTACTGGTTTTGTCAATATGCAGAATTTAAAAGTTGTAGTATAATGTGTGGCAAAACATGATGTAGACAAACCATCCCAAGAAAGATCTTAGTTGATCTGTTCTTATGACTGTAGGTTTCACATTGATATTTTTCTCTAGTGGAGAAAAAAAAAATATATATATATATATATATATATATAGAGAGAGAGAGAGAGAGAGAGATTTGAGCAAAAAATAGAGAGAGAGACAAAAGACAATGAAAAATAGTGGGGGCTTTTGGAACATCAAAACCCACCCTTAGTGACACACCTCCACCAAGAAGGATCCACCTCCTAATGCTTCCCCACATAATTTTACCAATTGCAGACTAAGCATTCAAATAGATGAACCTATGGGGGCCATTCTCTTTCAATCCATCACAAATGGAGATAGAAGATGTCAGCTGAAGAAAGCTGCAGACACTAACGGAGCAGGCCAAAGAAAGAGTCCACATCTGCAGCAGATGCAACACCAAACAAGCAGGTCTGCCAGCCCACAGAAGTTCACTTCGTTGTACCACAGGTGTCAAACTCTGAACAGGAAGATATATGTTCACTGCTTATCCTGCTGGGAATGATCTTCGTTGTTTTAATCTTATTTGCTGATCATCTGTGTTGTTCTTTTGGAATAGGCACATTTATTTGCTGAAACTGTATATTGCAAGTATGTAACTTTGTTTTGAATTTACAGGGACTGACGAATAAAGATCTGGGCTTTGACTTTTGAAAAATAATGCATGCACTAAGTCTACAAGGATTTTAAAAGTTGCACTAAATGTATTTTCATTATGAAGTGAACAGATCTTTTGGTCACCAAGGATGAATGTGGTTTGAGTCTATAACGTGCTCATCTTCAAATGACTTCTTGGGGCTTCTTGGGGCTATATCTGAAAATATTAGGAAAAACATGCAAATGTTACTCTCTTATCTAAGCTAAGAAACTATTTGGAATCCAAGAAATGGAAGTCTATTTTATAAGTGCAATGGAATGGATTTGAGAAGTTTATGTAGGTGGGTTTGACATAAAGTCTAGCTTAGAGCTGGACAGTGACGAGTTAGTGAGTGGGACTTCTTATACATCTCTTACACGTTTAGTTAGTCTGTGTCCTATTTCTTTTTATGAAAGGATAAAATTCTTTTTTGTAGTTATCTGGGTGTACCAGAACATAGAAATCTTAGAATCTACACATCTTTTCAGCAATATCAACTTCAAATCTGAATATAATTGAGGGATATTACTTCTAGAGATTAAATACTGTACTACTTGATAATCTAGCTACCCATTCCACAGTTTGACATTGAGTGTGTACATCTGTGCCAATCATCTAAGTCCAAGGTGTGAACTCTGTAAGCAAGTTTATACATTTCTTGTTCTGTAGCAGTTTCCTACAAGAGTGAAACATCTTATTCTTTGAGGAAGCATATTAGGACAGATAGTAAGGAACTCAAAATAGCTTCAGAAAGTTCCTAAAACTTATCAGACTCATTAGGCTCTTCCCTTTCTTAGGGTAAACAGCCAAGACTTTTGGAAGTCATGCTCAGGCAATCAAACAAGCCAAGTAGCAAATAAGTGAGAACAGCCAATCAGCTTAAAAGAAGCAGAAATGAGCCAACCTATCTGAAAGAGGTGCTGACCAACTGAGTCACGTGGAAAATAACACTCTCCATCCTGCTGAGCTGCCAATGGGTGTGCAGTGTGTTTCAGGTTCCCAGCTTTCATGAACTGTCATCCATTCTGGGATGAGCTTGTATGATCATTTGTGCTCCTTTAAGTAAACCCTCACCCACACTTATATTCATATAAGACACCCCAATAAAACTCATTCCTTGGCTCATCAAGTAAAAGTTTATTGATATTCATAATTTAGTCTGCTGTGGGCTATGAGGTGAGTAGATTGTGTGTGTGTGTGTGTGTGTGTGTGTGTGTGTGTGTGTGTGTGTGTGTGTGTGTGTAACAGCAGAGTTAAAGGAAAAGAGACCATGAATTTGAATTTGAGAGAAAGCAAGGCAGGTATATTGGTGAGTTCAAGGGAGAAAAGGGAAAGTGGAAGTAACGTAATTATTATAATTTCAAGAATATTATAAAAAGAAAGTAATCATCTTGAGAAGTCTTAAATCCACATACTATTTTGTATATTAAACAAGTGTTGGCTCTGCAGAATGCATTAATAATAATAATAATAATACAATTCCTTAAATTTTTTAGTTGAATTTTTATACCTTTGTACTGGCTTAATTCAGTTCCTGAACTCCTTCCTTTCACTTCCACTAAATTCAATAGTCTCCAGTCCTCTTTGCTTTCCCCATAACCCTCTCCCCATTCTCATCTGCTACATGTCCATTTCCTGGCTCTTGTCTTTGACGCATCAAAATCAGGAAGGCAGCCAGAGGGCTGATCTCGCTTCCACAGCTGCACCCAGAGCAGTCTCTGAGACTAACTATTCCTTTAGGTGTCTTGTGGAGGTTGACTGTCTTTAAGCTGTCCCTGTCCACCTCAAGTGCAGAACAAGTTATGTGACCACAGTCTTGGCCTCCTTCTTGTCGATGCTGAGATAGTTATTGCTCAACACACTTACCTAGTAGTCCAAGTTAATTAATTCTCAGAAGTGTCAATAGGAGCAAATTTCCTCTAACTTTGTCTAAAATATAGGAGAGATCATATATATATATATATGTCCCCAGACTCATGAATGAACACCAAGCCAGCATCTAGACAGGTAGAGAGAAAACAGACTATTAAAGTGAAGAACGTAGGACAAAAACATCTTCTAGTTGGAAGGTCATCTAAAGTCTATTTTTTTTCAGGCTAATGACATTGCTTACTTGTACATATAAGTTCTTCACATCCGTGCTTCTGACATTTTATCTTAGCCAGCCTTGAGACTATTGGGAAGCTTCGGTGTGAAACATAGATAAATTACTCACTTCATGAAGGCTTGCAGTCTTCTTCATAAATACATTGGTCTTCCCATCTGAGGATAACTTAAGAATAAATCTGAGTCTCTCTGTGCATGTATCAAAGTGTAGGTGCTTTCTTCTCTCTGAGATGCGTGCTCTCAGTATTGAGTTCCATCTTAATCAGGGATGCTTAGTGGGTACTTGGTGTATGAATCACTGCCTTCTAATGGAGAGCTTTGAGCAGGACAGCCATGATTGTGTAAACATGACTTGAACTGCCTCTGGAGCACACAGTTATAGTGTGGGAGTGAGCAATGTGAGTGGCAAAGCCCAGAGCCATGCCCCTTGTTACTGTACAAGGGACATTTTGTAAAAGAGTTAGATAAAATCATAATATTGGTTGTGACTGGCTATGTGGTGACTCAAGAAAAGATGAGAGGTGAAAATAGTAGCATAGGGGCTGGAGAAACAGCTCAGAGGTTAAGAGCACTGGCTGCTCTTCCAGAGGTCCTGAGTTCAATTCCCAGGAACCATGTGGTGGCTCACAACCATCTATAGTGCCCTTTTCTGGCACGCAGTCATATATGCAAGTAGAACACTTACAAACAATAAATAAATAAAACTTAAAAAAGAAAATAGTAACATCAATTAAATAGCAGAAGCTAAAATCTAGCATGTGTAGCTATTGTATTTTCTGTCTTAAATTATACTCTCTTGTGAGAAAGAGCAATGAGACATGGCTAGACCTAATGGGTTAGAAAATAGATACAGCCTTGTTCACTTTTCTCTTGGAGTTAAGTTATATGCATACCTTTTATGTGAATTACAGAAGGAATAAAATGCTGGTTTACAAGCACCTCTACAACATTGTCTAATACATACACGGATCACACCTATTCTGTAGTTAAGTACCATCAAACAAGACATAACCAGTAACATTAGCAGAAGGTTCCAAGCCCTAGGAAAAGTTAAAAACACATGTAAACCAACAGAAGAACATCCATCTGTCACCTTTGAGTACATAAAACACCATTGAAATTCCTTCTCTGAAGCATGATTAATAACTCCATGAGAGAAATGGGGGTTCAACCTGAAGGTCAGAAAACCAAAACAGCCAGGCCCTGGCTCTTACATCTACCCCAGTCTGAAAATGGCAATCCTGCCTCCAGGAATCTCAGACTGAGACTGTGTCTGAGAGCTGTGTTCTCCTATCTTATAATCTTCTCTAGTTCTGGCATTAAAGGCATGCATCACTGGGATTAAAGGCATGCACCACCTGGTTTCTATGGCAAACTAGTGTGTCACACTGCCTGGTCTGTAAGGCTGACCAGTGGGGCCGTTTCACTCTCTGATCTTCAGACAAGCTTTATTTATTAAAATACAAATGGAATGTCACTATACTTCTCAGAAGAAGACAAGCAAGGCAGTGACAATTATCCTATGAAATATAGAGAATCTTATTTTTTATTTTATCTATTCATCTATTATTTTTAAATTATCTACTGACCTTGATGGGATATGATCTCTATTTAAAAATATAATGACACTTGGTTCAGATTATTCCCAAAGATTAACCAGTTATAATTCAATAACAGGATATTTCTTTGTGTATGTCCATGCGCATATGTGCATGTGTGTGTGTGTGCGCACGCACGTGCACACACATGCATGTATACAGGTCTGTGTAAATGTGTCTATACATTTGGCAATCAGAGGAAGATGTCTTTCTATCACTTGTTTTGTCTGCACTTGCTCATGCTAGGACCTACTTGTCATTGTCCCTCAATATTGGGAATATCAATGAATATGGCTATGCTAAACATTTGTGTGGGTGCTGAGGATTTGAAGTCATGAGTTCCTCCTTTCCCAGCAAGTGCTCCTAAGCAATGGGCCATCTTCCCAGGCCCATGTACTAGCAGGTCTTCACATGACCTGCTTCTCACTGTCATTCTGGGGACACAAGAAATTGCAATATCTTTATGCTTTAAAATGTTCTTATATTTTAGACAAATATTTAATATATAAAGTGAAGAGGAACTATAGACAAATAAGGGCCAACCATTAAATAAAAGGAGGTATGAGAGCTACTTCAAATTTTATTTAATTCTAACAAACATTACCAAAAAGTGGGTATTCAGCTCTCATACTTTCCTTTATAACAAATTGAGCAAAAGCATCATTTTATAACCATGCAAGTAAAATGCCAATAGTATTTCTTTCAATTGTTTTTAATGCAATAAAATTAGAAATTGCATCTTTAACCTCTAAAGCAAGACCCAACTAACTTCATCATATTGCTTAACAATTTGACTCTGAGAATGATTTAGCTTGACATGTGTGTTTATTTTTTTCTCATAAACGCCACCATTATATAATACATTTTAAGTAAAATTTAAGGCATTGTTTGTGAGTAAAGGATTCTCAAGAAACTTAGGAAGATTAGCCATTGTTCAGATCACATCCCTGTTATACACTGTCACCTAAAAATTGATGAGCATGGTTGGGTCATTTGTGGGGTGTGCATGTCAAGTATATGCCCAAAGATCTTTGTTTCCAAGGCTTTGTCTCCAGAACAATGTCAAGCAGTGGGACCTTGGGAAGGAACTGGATCATGGAGATGATCTCTCATAATGATTCTGTTCTTTTATAGATCCTTATTTATTTGAATTGACTAGGAAGTGATGAAAACTGTAGAAGATGGGTATTATTGAAGGAAGGTGAGCAGAAACAAGCTTTGAAAGATATAATTTATATCTGACCTTTCCTGTTCTATCTCTCATGCTAGGCCTTGTTCCATGGGGGAGAGGACTTTACCATAATACATGAAGTGCATTAGTTCAACTAGGATCCTATAGGCTATAGTTAGGATGACATAGCTGTACACTTTATTGTATAGTATTAAAACTCTATGAATTTTCCTTTCCCTATTTTTAAACATTTTTAGTCTAGTTTTCATCTTGCCTTAATTTTCTACCTAGGATTTCTAATCCAAGTGGAATACTCAAGGAGTATCTTTCTTCTGAGTCTAAGGAGGCTTCCATCAATATCTCACTAATCAATGTGCCATAAGATATAGGGTTCTGATCTCATTTTATCAGGTTAATAATTTCCTTTTCTGTTTATATTAACAAGAGTTTCTTGCAGATATTCTTGATGAAATCATTGGCCTCATATTTCATTTGACTGGAATATCCCAGGTCTTTTACTTTCTTGCAAAGATTAGATAAGTTGTGCCCTTTTCTGTTTGTGATTTGTTTTATCTCTGGTCTGTATATTTTGTGTCATTAATTTCCTGAAAATATTTTAGTTACATCAACTTGTTTTTCATTTCCTATAAAAGGTTTTAACTCCATGTGTTTACGACTACAAATTACTGCTTCTTTAAATCTGATATATGTTGTGATTTATGCTTATAAATTCTCTATTGGGAAGGGCACCACTCACATATACTGTTTACTGGAGAGATAAATTCCAAGGTCAGAATTCTGAATTAGGTTTGCAATTTCAAAATCATGATCACAGGGTAAATATGAACTAACTCCTTTAAATCTTCAGGGCACCATTTTGCTAAAATGAGGTGAGTTATATTAAGCAAAGCTGACATTTCTTCCTCTTCTTTTGACACTGGCCAGAAAAGCCTGTAGGCTGCAATATCATCAAGGTAACAATTCAACCACCCTCAATGCCAGCCAAACAGATGGATGACTTCTTGAGTCATATTTGTTGAACCAGCACAGTGCATTTTTATAGCTGCTCATCATTAGAGGATTTATTTCTGACATTAATGTTTGAAGACTTACTATTTTGTTTGTTGTGTGTATACATGAATGCCTCTGTGTGGGTCTGCACAGGTAAGGCAACCCTTTTGGAGGCCAGAAGAGGGTGTTGGTTCTCCTGCAGCAGAAACTGCAAGCTCTTGTAAACCATCTGATTGAGTGCTGGCAACCAAACTTAGGTCCTCAGCAAGAAGAGGGCGCCCTCTTAAGCTCTATGCTATCTTCCCCAGTGTCCCTTTTTATTATCAAGATGGTTGCTTTAAACTCCCTGGGAAACAAAATAGAACAAACAAAGAAAGAAGCAAAACAGCTGAGAAAGCATCAGTGTTGGCAGAGGCTGCTTATTCGTTTCCAGCCACTCAGACCTGAAATAATTACACAGAAATTGTATTAATTAAATCACAGCTTAGCCTATTAGCTTGTGCATATTTCTAGCTAGCTCTTACATCTTAAATTAACCCATTTCTGTTACTCTGTGTATCACCATGTGGTTGTGGCCTACCAATAAGGTTCCATCCAGAATCTGGGGTCTGTCTCATGTAGAGCTGCATGGCTTCTCACCGACTCCGCCTACTTTCTCTCAGCATTCAGTTTAGTTTTCTCATCTAGCTCTACTCTGCCCTATCACAGGTCAAAGCAGCTTCTTTATTCATTAACCAATAAAAGTAATACATATGCAGAAGGACTTCCCACATCACATCAGAAGAAGTTGCAAAAAGGCAAACCAGCCAAATCAGTCAAATTGCTAAGTTTTTCTTGTGGGATGATGTTGCCTCATTTCTCTGTGCCTATGCTCTAGCAGGATCATGTGGGTGATAATGACCATGGTCACTGCATTAATTAGAAGCAGTTTCTATGTGTCTATGTGAATGAGAGACTAGACAATACATTTTGAAACTCCTGAATAGTAGAAAACTACTGATCGGATATATTATCAAATATTCATCAGTTAACATTCTAAATTACATTAAAAATGATAAATATAGTACATTATGAAATGAAATCTTCCAAACAAGACAGTAAACATCATCTTTATTAGCATCATTTAGAAAACATGAAAATAATCAATATTAACAATTGTATAAGAATTGGGCTTCTATAGACTGTGTTAAGAGTTAATGAGTTCCCTGTGGTCCCCATTTTTGCTTTGACTTAGGCTAATGCCTGTTAGGTTTGGATGTGAACTTTCTCCCAAGGTTCATAGCTAGAATATTTGGTGCTCATCAGATGGTACTGTTTTGGAAGGTTGGAGGGCATTTAGGAAATGAAGTCTAATTATGGAAAGTGGTCAGTGGCGGGTGAGGTAGGACTTGAAGCTCATTGCCTGACACACTTCTTGTGTTGTCTCTGTTTTCTGGTCCATTGAGAGAGGAGCAATTAATTTTGTTGCATTTTCAATTCCAGAGAGCCACCTTCTGCCATGCCTCTCCTCCATGACATACTGTATTTCCTCAAAGCATAAACCAAATAAACCTCTTGTCTCTTGCCAGACATTATGTGGTAAAGACATAAAAAGTAACTAATAAAATGCCTATGCAATTACCAATGCCTGATGACTGGCTACATGGATTGCCCTAACTATTGGTTTGTTTTCCATTTTATATTGTTATTTATGGCAAGGTGTGGTAGATTTGAGCTCATCTCTTGTGCCACATCTAACCTGGGAAAGGCCAGTTTCCTGGGCGAGACCTCATTTTAGATGCTCTCATCCAAAGCTCACTTAGAAATAGCTGTTGGTGAAGCCAGGAAGTTTAAAATACTCATTTATCACTATGTCATTGTCTATGCCCCCAAGCAGTTTGCATCATTATTCCAAGTGTAGTTTCTCAGGAAATCAATTTGCCACAGTTTAAAACTTTTAAGCTTCATCCATGGACCATGAAACACCATGCACTCCTCCTAAGTCCTGAAGAGAAGGCAAGGTGAGCACCAAGATGAACGTACATGATATTTTCCCTTTTAATTTTTCAGCCTGTTTGAATACTAACTAATCTGCAATCAGTGGTCACATAGGTAGAAATTATTATGGTTTAAAAATTTGTATTTGACTTTACGCTCCCAAAAGCCAAGATTTTCCTCATATTATTGTTGTAACTCATTTCCAGTATCCAGACAGTATTCATTAAAGCTATTTATACATCAAGCTAGCTGTTTATTTGAATGTGACACAACTGTCTGTTCATTTTGGGTTTTTATAAAAATAAGTTTTACCAGCTATTTTAGTGTTAATTAGTGCATAATTAACATGATGCAGTTCTTATAAAAAAGCATTTGAGTTCTCATGTACTGAACAATGTGAGACATCTCGATCATCCCAGGATGGAAGCAGGTGGAGTGAAGCACAATTAATAAAAACTCAGGGTCATAAATTTGGGTTCAACCTCAACCTCAGTCTAAAATGTCAATTCTGCCTCCCGGAATCTCAGAACGAGACTGTGTGTTGTAAACTGTTTCCTCCCATTTTATAATCCTCTCTAGGGCTGGGATTAAAGGCTTGCACCACCATGCTTAAAAGCGTGCACCGCCCAGTTTCTATGGCAACTAGTGTGGCTACTGGGATTAAGGGTGTGTGTTATCATAACGTGGTCTGTAAGGCTGAACAGTGGGACTGTTTTACTCTCAGATCTTCAGGCGATCTTTATTTATTAAAATACAATTAAAATGCCACTAGAGTGGAGCAGAAGTTCAAGGCCTTGCTTGACCACATACTGAGTCCCAGGCCAGCCAGGAAGGCATAGGACTTTGTCTCAGAAGAGAAAGACTCCCTTAGATGAGATGATAAATCATTGTCACAGCATTTATGTGCCTTTGGTTTTTTTGTTTTTTGCTACTGACAAAGCCTGTGCCTTACTAGTCTTTGTCTCCTGGACACTTAGTATAATGCGGCAAGCACATAATGGACATTCAGTTAAATTTCACTGAACTGATTAACGAAAAATCTCATGAAATACCAAAAGTAATTTTCTACACATGAAAATCCCACCAAATGTGTTTGTATCATTCAGGGGCTGGCAAGAAATCAAGAGCACATGTTATTTTAGTGATTTGAAAAACACCCTTTTAATGAACTCTGCAAAGAGTGGGAAGCCATGTGGTCAAGAATAAGGATTAGGGAGAGAACAGGGAAAAGAAATGTGATATTTAATGGGGGAGGATATGGTCAACTCTTCAAAACAGGAAGCTGCATGGAAACTGGTAGCATTGGTGAAGAGTTAGGGATATAGGAAATCCATGTGAGTGCTTGTAACAAAGAGAAGGTAGTTACCCCACACACACTTGGCCAACTTTTACTATTCCTTCTTCCTTCACTCCATTGTTAGATATTCCTAGTTGACCATACACAGCGAGAAGCCAGAGGGTTAGGAAGCCTGATGACATTCATGTCAGCTTCTAAGGACATGTGGGATGGAGAAAGGTGAAAAAGAATCTCCTGGGTAAATTTGAAGAGAAATATCAGGATACTGTACAGAGGAATAGAAATACCATTGAGGTTTGGCATGGGATCAAAGGATCTAAATTATCTCTAACATTAAGTGTTATAACAATGCCTTGGACTACAGTACTACAGTGTACAAATTCTTGGGACTCTGGAGGCAACTGGATCTCTGTGAGTTTAAGGCCAACCTGGTCTACAAAGTAAGTTCCGGGACAGTCAAGGCTACACAGAGAAACCCTGTATCAAAAAACCAAAACAAAAAAATCTTTGGACTCTGAAAACATTATCCAAACACAGGACCTGTCATTCTTGCCTGGTCCTTGTGAGAAATGAAATGCTTTAAATGCTTTCAGTACAGAGTCTCCCTTTACCCACCACACATCTGAAGACAATAAGTTCCAATTAACCAGTGTCTGGATGAATAGGTGGAGGAATTTAAGGGAAGCAAGCCTTTTGTGATAGGTCAGGGAACATGGGACCACCAGAAAATCAATCAGATGCCTTGCAAAGATTGGACTGTTCTGTGCTTTGAAAAGAGGGGTTTTTGTCTGTTGATTGTCTATAGAAAAGATGGACTTAGTTCCGTTAATCAAAGGTCTTAACTATAAAGAGGTATAATAAATTGTAAGGAAATAAAATTAGCGTCCCTGTAGTATGGTATGAATGTTTTCTTTGGATAATAATCATCAAACAATATTCTGATTACAAATTCCATTTCCATATAACAGTAGCGCTAGGAAAGTGTAGAGTGGGGTAAGTAAGGGAGCATTCCAGCTGGAAAGTATTATCTCCCAGCATGCATTAGAAAGGGGTCCACACATCAATACTTTCCTGCTTTGATTTTGGTTTCCATTGGACAGATTAATGTGATTTTTAAATATATTTATGCATAATATTCAATTAACCTTTTGTTGTTTTTGATGTAATGTTCTGATGTCCTAAAAACATGCTTTAATAGACCATTTTTATATTTTCCCCTTGCTCTTTGAAGAGTAGTTTGGTAAAAGGATACATACATGGATTAAAGTGAATTCCTAAGTTTGAAGTCTCAGGTACCTCATTCACTAGCTGTGTGAAGCAGTCTGGCTATCAATTTCCTCATTATGCAGTATGGAATTCTAGAAAAGTGAGCACTTAATGAATTTTATTTTATTTTTATATGACTTTAGAAATTTTCATTAAGAAAATGATCATCCTTAGTGAGCCATTAGCATACATCATGTCCATAATCCTATCCAAGAGATGTAGATACATGAGTACCCTCAATAGCAATTACTGAAGGATGTGAATATGGATATATAGACTATTAACAGATTTATGGACAACTCTCCTGCTTGTGGTATATCATAGAAGACTGTTCCATCAGGGCCACTGATTTCTGTTGCAGTGAGGAACCTAGGGCATTGGAATTCTGTGCAGAAAGAAAGATACATTTGTGGTATTCTGTGTCACAGATTAAAGGAAAAGACACACTCAGGTTCTCAATTAAAATTGATTTATTGAGTCAGGAATGCTGTCAGAGATTAAAGGAAGCAGACTACTATTAGTGAGTGGCAATAACTAGACAATAGTTATTAATTTATGAATTACAATACCACATTGGTGGTTGTCTCTACACATCTTTCAACCATGTTGTTGTTTTAGAGCTGTGGGAAAGAAGGTACTGCTTGTACTGGCTTTTTGGGAATCTATTCTCTTTGGATGGATAACTTGCCCAGCCTAGATATAGTAGGTAGGGCCTTGGACCTTCCCCAAAGCAATGTGCCTTTTCCTCTCTGGGGAGTGGATGTGGGATGGGGCAAGTGGAGGGAATGGGAAGAGGAGAGGGAGTGGGAACTAGAATTGGTATGTAAAATGAAAAAAGATAGTTTGTTTTCTTTTTTAAAAAAGAAAAGAAATTTAAAAAAGAATGTGATTACACTGCTGATGTAATTTTGACAAATGAAACACCTCTACTCAGTGACTAAGATCAGTGGTTTTGTTCTAAATTAATATTAATTAAATGCTGGAGCCATCAGGGCTGGAAAGTATTTAAGTTCACACTCTTGTCCCTTTCCCAATCTTCAAATCAGCATTTGGTGAAAAATCATTTCTCAACACAGATCTTTTCATGGGTTTTCTGAGTGCAGAAATATTCAAAAATTGGGCATAATGGGTAGACTCAGTAACTGATTTAAGATAAGAGAAATTCTTACTTTATTTCACTGGCGTACACATTGACTCTGGGATAGCAGGCCAAGGCTGGACATCCCTGTGTGGAAGAGCATCAGCATCTACAATTGGTTTCTAGTAGGGCATCACTATACAGTACCTACCACCCCAGTCACCACAGGCTGGAGGGACATTGCTTACTGATTCTTTAGATCTTTGAGAAGAGATCAAAATAAAGGTCTACTCTTTCCATATTTATGAATTAAGTGGTTTTCCCTGAGGCAACCTCCGAGTCCTCGGCAAGATAATCATGCATTAAGAACCTAAATGTGTTTACTTTTCAAAATGAAAATATGTTATTTCTCTGACTGGAAAGCTAATATATTTTTGAAGATGCTAAATAAATGAGAAGAGTTGGTTTAACACATGCATGGATACAGTTACATAAAAGAGCCTGCCTGGCTTTTCCACTGCATAATTGGATGACGATATGACAATAATATACAGCACACTTCAAAATCTCTTTCAGAGATTTGAATCTTATATCCACAAAGAAATGGTAAATACTTCAGTCTCTGAATATATTGGAACGTCAGTCAGTAAACAATATTTACACCCACTGAAACATCACACTCTTGCCCATAAATATGTATAATTGTTAATCTACAATGAAAAGTTTAAAAGGAGATCATAATTTTTAGAAAGTTGAAAAATAAATAACCATAATCTCACGCTTCACAGATAGATTTCCTATGCATATATGCATAGACATGTTTTCTATATTTCTTACTTTTAGGATATATGCCTTATCGCTAACAAGATGTTTGCAAAGGAAGCTTTCTATACAATACTTTCCCAATTGAACCTAATAAATAAGTTAAGACTCAAACAGGTATTTTGGCAGCTAATAACAGACCTGAGATTTAAATCACGACATCGGTGAGTTCAAGGTGTTATCCACTCTCTAAATGTTAGGCATTAGAGTTTTCAGACTGAAATATTCAGCAATGGATGGGATGCCAGGATGTCCTTGAGATCTTTCTTTCAAAGGACCTTGTTTGTGAATAGTGAGCCTAGACACTGAGACACTGTAATTATTCAGTGGTCCAGCAGGCCAAGTCCATGGAAATACCTTAGTGCTTTGGAAAGAGGTATTCTTGAAAAGTTTGGAATTCCTGAAATTTATGTGCTGGGAGAAACTTAGTTACACTGATAAGTGTCAGTGTCATCTAAATCTAACAATATGTTCTTTCAGAAGTTTGTGTGGCTTACTGTTTTAAGTGACCATCCACAATCTTGTGGTACACAAGCAAGCCCCTTCAAGTTTCATCTGCAAAGAAAACCTCGTGCAACAAATGATCTCAGAGATACCCACCTGCATGCCCTCAAGATAAGATCTTTATCTCCCTTACCTTGAAAATAAATAATCATTTTCATCATTTTAGAATTCCATGTACGTGCATAATACATTTTAATCAAATCCTCTAACATTTTCCCTATCTCTCTCACCACTCTTCCCTCCCACATTGATGCGCTTTTGTTTTTAAACTCACTAAATCCACTTAGCACTGCCTATATATGCACAGCTATAGGGCCAGCTACTGGAGCATGGATGACCTCTCAGGGATCACTTCCTGAAGAAAATGAACTCTCCCACCCCCAGGAGCAATCAACCACAAGTAGCTCTTCAGCTAGGGATTCTGCAATTCTGACTAGCCCTGGTATTGTGCAGGCATTGGATGTGTAGTCACAGGTGCTGTGGGACCATGTGTATAACTGCACTGTAGAACTTGAGAGCTAAAGTCTTCTTTTGTTTACATACGGACCATAGAGGTTTCCTGAGAATTTGAGCATGAACCATGTACCCTGGCAACTATAAACGAAGGGCAAACTCTGCCAGACATCACTGAGTATCTTGTCAAGTTAGAGTGTGGCAGAGTTGTACCATCATGGCTTTTGCTTTGGAGTTCGCTTTTGACCCCTCCACTGAGGTATTAGTGGTTGTAAATATAAAGGTTGTCTTCTCTCAAGTGGATTGGATGTGACAACATTTTGATCAACAAAAGCCGTTCCTTCCAAGCTCAGTCCTTTTAAACTACACTGTTATCTGCCCAGCATCATTCAGAAGCATCGCAGGTCTTCAAATTGGCTTTTCTTTCTGAGCCAAGCAGTGGGTGCGGTCCTGTATTATAGTCCTCCTACAGTCTCCTGATGCGCGTATCCTCCATGGTACAGTTCTCCACAGCCGCAGCTGAACTCACCCTTCAGTGGCTGGCTGAGCTTGCCCTCTTTGTTCAATAATTCATTGTGCAGGTGCAGCATAGGCAGATCATTAAGAAATCTCAGACTTTGAAAGAATTAGAAAATGAGTTATTGATTGTTTGCTTCTGGGTGCTGCATTTAATATGGATATTGGGGAGTTTTCATGAGTTGCAAAGTGTCTACAGAGACTTGTATTATTTAACACTGTTTCATTTTCTTTTCAAAAAAAAGAATATGCTTCATTCCTGTGGTCTGTTGAGTATCTTGGATATAACAAATTGGATGCAGCCAGTCGCTGAAGCATGGTGCTAGACTTCACAAACCTGGAGACAGACAACAGGCATTTTTCAAGTAAAAACATTTTCCCCATATCTAACCTTTGAGGAGCTGCATGCTATCACAGAACAGTGCTCCTAATCTCCTTTAAAGAAGCATGAATGCATCATTTGTCAATTTTCTATGTGAGAAATAGGAAATCTTTTTTCTTTTGTCTTGTTGAAGCACATTTTTTTATTAAATAATTAGATATCTGTGATGGTTAGCTTTATTTGGCACCTTGACACAATCTTCATTCATCCAGAGAAAGGGTCCCGATGAGGGATTTTCTACATTTGGTTTGCCTATGGGCATGTAAATGGGGGTTGTCTTAATTATATTCACTGGTGTGGGAAGACCCAGCTCACTGTAAATGGTGCCATTCCCACAGTTTAGCAGAAGCACGTGAGGATGCACTCATACACTCACTTCTTTTGTGTTTGACTATGGATGTGATGGGCCTAGCTGTTTGAAATTCCTTTCTTTATCTCCAATGATGGACTATAACTTGCAATTGAGAGGAATAATGTCTAATGTTAAAAAGAAGGTATTTGTTATAGTATTAACAAGATACAAGATACCCAATTCAGCCTAGTTGAACCCATACGGTTACGTATGTCTGAGGAAATCCTCACTTGCCATTGACGAAGGACCAGCATGGATTTGCAACATTGGGAGATGCTGCACTCTTCTCAAAGGTCACTAGAGATGATTGGTTTTGATCTGAAATAGTATCTCCCACTCAAATGATCTCACTTAAATTTTATAGGCCAAAAAAATAAATAAATAATAAAAAATAAAAATAAAAAAATTTATAGGCCAACCTACCAACGAGAACTTACTTCTGGCATCTCTAACTTGCCATTTCAGGTTTTTTTTCCCATTAAAAGTAGTGTGTCTACAGTTTCATCCTGGGTTGTTGGACAAAATGCCTTTGAATAAAGAAAAAAATTGCAGAAGTCAATACTAGCCTCTTAGCTTCCTTTTTAATCCAATGCTTATAAAATACAAGAGAGACTGGAGCTACCTCTGGTATCCTCTCTTCCTTCCATGATCACAAGGGAAAGCTAGATAAGGGAAGATGAAGAATGAGGGGAGACAGCCAAGACACATAGTAGGACTGCTTCTATCAGCAGCAGAAAACTCAGATCGCACAGCTATTCATGGCACAGACAGCTAGTCGCAGTCTCAACACTGCATCCTCGGAAGAAAATTCAATGCCAGCCTCTTACTGCACTGTGTAACATCAGAAATACACATAGCATGGGCTTCTGCACCAACTGAGAAAAGAGGCAGAGTTGAGAAGATGGCCTTTCAGGCTACTGTGGTAGGCAGGATGTTGATGTTGAGTAATAGCTCAAAGATAAAGGAGCTTCAGGATTAATATAGTCAGGTTGAATGAGGGAGGTATTTACAAATCATATGAGCATCACAGAGAGTGATGGAAGTTGAGTTTTCTTGTAAAACACAAGCATGGTATTCTTTGACATTGGCTGCTCTGCAGAATATACAAAGGCTGTGCATTGTTGCAAACAGAGCCAGGAGCCTCTTCAAGAGTTACTGTATTCCTGGGTTCAGATAAGTCCAACATTGTTGGGAAATGAATTTTTTTCAGATCAAGAATATTTTAGAATGATGAATATTATAATTAGAGATCTTAATCTATCTGGAAAAAGGTTAGAAAAATATACTGCTCTATACCACTATCCAACAAGCTGAACTTAATTACAACTACAAGCCAGTTATTTCAGCGTGTGAAGATGTTATCAAGCTCTGGGAAGTTAACACACCTGTCACTCTCAACTTCCCTTCAGGCCACAGTGCAATTCTTTCCAGTCATGTTAGGTAGGTTTTAAGTGACAGGTCATTTTTATGCATAAACTTGCTGAACCGAGCTGGAAGGACTAGCATCTGTGTGTTCATCATCCCTGACTTTTTTTTTTTATCTAGACCACATAGTCTGCAATTACTGTCTTTGTCTCCTTGTAAGCTGACCATAGGTCAGTTGCTCAAAGTTATAAGACTATAAAAATATATAATAAAATTAAAACAATATTTTTGTTTAGAGAATAATGTGATATTCTCTGAGAGGTATGTTGGTGGTTGGTAGAGTGTTAAGTGCCAGTGATGATGGCTAATTGCATTTACCAGTACTGGTATGTACCCACTAAGTAAGAAGAATGTTGGGAGTGTTCAAGTGTTTAGCAGCCACAAAAGATAGAGTATATAATTGTGCTATCAGATCACATGAACTAACTATGAATTAATATAGCAGTGAGAACTGGAAAACAGCCAAAGCTTTGGAGTTTCTAAGTGGAACTTTAAAAAAACAAAACAAAGCAAAAAACAAAAAAACCTTCTCTTTAATGTATGGGTTTGTATATTTGGTGTTCATCTGTGTGAGGGGGCATGTGCATGTGGAGGCCAAAGGATGAGGCTTGGAATCTTCCATGATCCCACGTTATTCACTGGGGAAGTGTCTCTCAGCCAATCCCAGAGCCTCTTTATATGGGGTTCTTTGTGGTCAGTTAGCTTCTAGGATACCCTGTTTCATTCTGAGGATAGTTGCAGGAGGGCAACTAGGCTCATCAGACGTTTCCATGAGTACTTCTCTTGCTTGCAACAAGCACTTTAACCACTGAGCCCTCTCTGTAACCCTAAGGAGAACATGTTTTGATAGAACACTTATCAGAGTAGCATTTAAAAGCCATTTGAGCCAAGTAAGAACAGAAATATTCATCAAACTTGGTGGTGGTGTTTTGATCTGTAGAGCAATCTCTCTGCGTTGGTGTAGGAGGCCACTAGTTAGTTCCCAGATGCTTAGACCCGAAATAATCACACAGAAACCATATTATTTGTGATACTGTTTGGCCAATAGCTTAAGCATATTTCTGGCTAACTCTTATATCCTAAACTAGCCCATCTCCATTAATCTGTGTATTGCCAAGTGATTGTGGCTTACCAGGTAAAATTCCATCCCAAGCATCTGTCTCCAGTGGGGCTACACGGCATCTCTTGACTCCGCTTTCCTTCTTCCAGCAGCATTCAGTTTAGTTTTCCCTGCCTAGCTCTATTCTGCCCCATGCAGGACAAAGACAATCCTTTATTAACCAATGCTATTCACAGCATACAGAGGGGAACCCACATCACTGCAACTACCCTTCCTCTCTCCCCCTTCATGCTCCTCAATATTTTTTTCTGTCCTGATAAATTTTAATTCATTTGTAATGATAATAGTGGCTACAAATGATTGAGGCCCCTTTTGTGTGTTTGTATGTGTGTCTGTATGTGTGTGAGTGTGAGAGAGAGGTCCTTCCAAGCGTTGCCCATTACCTGGACAATTGAGAGAGAGAGAAGAGAGAGAGGGTTGTCTTTTTGAGTGTTGTGTGTTACTTGAACGATTGGGAGATGCGTGGTATCCTAAACGCGCTCAAAATCAGTGGTACAAAAATGATCAGGCAGAGAGCCTAGGAGGATTTTAGAAGGCATGTCAATAGTCTTAGGGCGCTACTATAATCTCTTTGTCCACTGCTCTTAGTGGACAGAGGTGGCCCAGAGAGGGTCTTGGTGAGGCTGCTTGCTCTTTTGTTTATTTCCTGGGGAGGCACCGCTGCTCTCAACGCCTCAGGATGATGCTCACTGTTGCTGTTGGCAAGATCAGGATTCTCAGCAGGGTGGTTTGATGGCCCTTTGTCCAAAGAAAGAGAGCAAAGGCCACAGTGTGAGTTCTAATTTTTTTCCTTAGTAGTGTGTGTGTGTGTGTGTGTGTGTGTGTGTGTGCGCGCGTGCGTGCATGTATATGTACATGCATGCATACATGTGTGCATGTGTGTTTTGTGTGCACATGTTTATGTGTATGCATGTGAGTGTGCATGGTAGTGTACATGAGCCCATATGTTTGTACATGTTTATAAGTATATGTGCACGTGTGTGAATGTGTATACATGGTGGGGCTAGAGTTCAAGCTCAGGTGCTGTATTACAAGAACCATTCATTCACCTTATTTTGTAGATAGGTTCTTATCCTGAGCTCAAGACTACCAAGTGGAATATTCTGGCTGAGCAGCGAACCTTAAGGATCCTCCCACCCAGCCTCCCCAGTGCAGGAGTTACAAGCACATGATACCACCTCTGGATTTTTATGTGTATTTGGGTATGGGGGAGGGAGCTCTGACCCTCACGCTTGAGTAGCAGGCATTTTACCAACAGCCATCTTGTTAGCTCCGATAGTGTGTGTTTATTTTATATACTATAGCATTCCTATTTACACATTCACAAAGCTACTAGAGAGAGGGAAAGAGGAAAAAGATGATAGATAGATAGATAGATAGATAGATAGATAGATAGATAGATAGATGATAGATAGATAGATAGATAGATAGATAGATAGATAGATAGATAGACGGACAGATAGATCAAGATTCTCTTATAGTTATAGAAAGTCAAGAGAAAAGGCAGCGCCTGAACACAGGCAGCTATAGTCAGACTTGATAAGAAGAAATGATCACCAAGACGCTAAAGGAAAGGAGTTGACAAGTCTTGTACACTCCAAAGAAGAATTGTATTTAAATATAACCTTTTCCACTAAGCTCTGAAGAAAATGTGTGATATTTTTCAAACCAGAAGCCCCATACTGTTTTCTCCTCGGGGTAAAAGGCATTTTCCCTGCAAAGTGAAAAACATCTACCTTTAAATGGATATTAGTCTAATCTGTCATTTTGAAACACATTTTGAAACACACCTTAAGTGTGTACCAGCTGACTTTGCCTTCAAGGAATATCGACGGCTTCTAAGCACACAGTTTGTGTTCCAGACTACTTAATGTTCCTCGGATTCTCCCTTGCTATAAAAGAATTAAGATTAAGAAATGCACTTGTCAGAGTTGACTTTTAAAGTTTGGATGTATCAAAATGATTTTTACTAAATATAGATTTGGTGTGCTTTCTAAAATAAGTAAAAAAAATCGAGTTATTCCTCTATGGATAACAGATACCCCCAAAGTGCCAAATATCGAAGCTACTTTACAGTGTGGCTGGCCTCTGAGGCAGGTAGATTTACTAGTCAAAAAAATAAATAAATAAAACAAAACAGTCAAACAACAAACAAAAACATTCGGCTTTTCTCCTTTTTTTATTTTGCTTTAAAACAAAAACAAAGTATCTTTTTCAGTTTAGGTACCAATCCCAGTTCCCACTCCCTCCCCTGTTCCCATCCCATTCCACATCCACTCCTCAGAGAGGGTAAAGTCTCCTCAAAGTGTTCTTTTTGTTACAAACAGGCACGATTTTGTTGTTTCAGCCATATCAGCAGGGGAGACAAAGTTTACATTTTCACAACTAGTTTCGTGTAGCTGTCATTAATATCCAGTGTGCAGATTTCAGGTTTGCTATCACCCCTTTTTATAAATAAAGAGAACGTAGATCGATTACACTCCCCTGAATGAGGGAAACGTGTATTGTTTAGTAGCAAGTATAACCTGAGAAGGAATTTGCTCTCTCCATGTGAAATATCCCAGCAACAGTCATTTGTTAGTCTGAACAAGAGATCAGGGAGTCTTGCTAGAAGCAGAAACTAAAGGGTAGAAGATTAAGCTTTATCATTTTCCTTTCCTTCTGTTGGAAATAAATGTAACCTTACTGTACTTGCACAGGATGTAGATTTTGTAACACAGATCAGTGCAGGAGAGTCAGTAACTTAGGGGCTGTATCCAGGTAGAATCTGAAAACACAACAAAAACTAGAAATCAGGAAAAAAGCATTTTTTTTGCCTGCTTGCTCAAGCATTTGCTCTGTTTGGACTGTACCTACAGTAGTTCCCAAAATCCTTAGCTACTTCGTTTAAAAATCTGATGCTCTCATCTCTTTATTTCATATTTCTTTATCTCTAGAGGACCTTAGAATTCCATTCATGAAAAATCTTTTTTTTTAGGCTTCTGAAGTACAGATGAGCAAAGCTGCTGAATATATACAACCCAAGAATTACAAGGGTCTGAAGGGCAGTTTTATTTGGGACATAGCCCAAGGAGTCTTCATCTCTTGTTTTCCAGGACGTTTGTGGTTAGTGGATGAAGAAGTGTTATGAAAATACAGGAACTCCCAATTATTTTCAGCCTATTTCCAGTTGCATTATGGTATATAATATCCTGCCTCTGCCTCCACTGTGGGAGAATACTCCTACATATAATTGCTGTAAAATGCTCCAAATACTTCTGAGACTGTTCATGGTCTGATGAGCAAAGGAACAATTTTCCCCATAGCTCCTAATGGAACAAAGAAAGATGGCCATCCCCACACCTTGAGAAATCAGTAGACTGTTACAGGAGTGTGGGAGAGTGTGTGGTGCACAGCAAGTCATATGTGATGGCGTTACTGACTCCCAACACAGTGATGCAATTCCATTCCTTTCATGTAGTCTCTCCCTGCATCTCTCCATTCTCAGAAATTTAAAGTCCACAAGATGTGATTCAGCAGGCACAGAATAGTAACATCTGTCTTACTCCCTTCCAAAAAGTAATTTTAAAAATTGCTTAATCAAGTCCCACATTTGTATGTGTGTTTGTGTAGACATGCTATATATCTATATATGTATATATAGATGTGTATATGTATATAAATGTGTTTATATTTGTGCATATATTTATGTATGCTTGGGTATTGATATATATATATATACATGTGTGTGTTGTAATTATATATGTATGTGTTTGGCTATATATGCATATATATGACTTTTTATAGTGATTTTAAGGAAAGATGTACTCT
The DNA here is from genome assembly GCA_004026605.1 of Ondatra zibethicus. NCBI lineage: Eukaryota > Metazoa > Chordata > Mammalia > Rodentia > Cricetidae > Ondatra > Ondatra zibethicus. The sequence continues at coordinate 120,413 of PVIU01003152.1, read as the reverse complement.
ATGGTTTTATTAAAATTTGGAGGGTATTATTTCTTGATTGACCAGGATGATAAAATCATGGCTTATGAAATTCTTTGCCTGGGAGAATAGAAGGGAAACATTTGCTCTCAACTGCAATGGAGTTCCTATTTTTGAATCCCAGTTTCTGCATTAAAGTGCTTTGGTTCTATTTATTCAGAAGATACCATTTAATGCCATACAAACTCCACAGTAAGTTGGTCAAATGTGAAATCAGTTTATAAGAACTCACTCAATGCAGGATATGTGATTTGCTTTTCTTTGTTGCAGAACTTTCTTGTGAGTGTAATCATACAGATTGGCCATGACATTGCTCCAGGAGACACTGCCTTTAATCTTAATAATTTAGCAAATAGATAAGTCATTTTGTTCACATTTTGATTAGCCTTTTATGTACTCAGAAAAATATTGTTCTTTGAAGAAGGGAACTGAGCTGACAGAGCGCTTGCCTAGTATGCATGAAGCCCTGAGAGAAACCTAGCTGTAGGTGGAGCCTGCTCATTTGTTTCCCAGCCTCCCAGACAGGAGTAAAAACACAGAAACTATATTAGTTACAACATTGTTTGGCCTGTTGGCTCAGGCTTCTTATTAACCAACTCTTACATCTTAAGTTAACCCATTTCTATTAATCTATGTATCACCACAGGGCTGTGGTCTACTGTCATGTTTTTTTCTCCTTCAGCAGTTCCATGGCATCTCTGACTCTAGCTACTCTCTGTATATATCTCTTCCAGCCTGACTATATTCTGTCCTGCTATAGGCTGAAGCAGCTTGTTTATTACCCAATGGTAATAAAACATAGTCATAGTATACAGAGGGGAATCCCACATCACCCAGCACTGTATTTAATAGGTATTCTGGCACAAGCACGAGTAATATAGGTCTAAGGAGGTAGAGGCAGTAAGTTCAGAAGTTTATGGTCATCTTTAGCAGGATAAATGGGTCAATGCAAGCTTGGGCTACATGAAACTATGTTTCTCCCTGTCTTCTTTATCTATCTATCTATCTATCTATCTATCTATCTATCTATCTATCTATCTATCTACACATATACACACATGAATATGTGTGTGTGTGTGTGTGTGTGTGTGTACATATATAGCATTACCTAGGTCAAACACATAATGTGAAAAGGAAAACTAGTTGTTGAAAACACACCAAAATGTTGCACATGAATACAATGATTTTTCTTTTAAAATCATATGATCATATAAAGCTTTCTTTAAAATTCACAGAACATAAAGAAAAATAGGACTGATACCTAAATTTCTCTGTTCACTTAATTTTGTCTCATTAGAACAGGAGTGATTCATAGGAAGTCCAGGAGATTCTCTTGTGTTAAATCAAAAGTAGAAGCAATTCTTGCTTCATCATATTTGTGTTATAATCTTGAAATATTTGATTACATTTTAAAAATGTTATATTTTTCTCTTAACACATACTTTAAAAAATTATTTACAATGTCAAAGAAATTTCTTCCCCCAGAGATAAAAGTCCTTAACTCTAATAATGTCCATGACAAGAAAGGGCTGTCCACTGAAGACAGGTCCATGCAGGAAGCACTGCTTCGGGAACATATGATTGACACATGAAACATAATTGAAATCCAAATCATTCATTTTTATTCTTCAGCTGACTGAATTCTAAGCAATGTCAGATGACTGAAATCCAGCTAAACCCCGCCCCCCCATGCAAGCACCCTTGTTTCCATTTTGCAGGTAAGAAAGCTCGCTGCGTTTAAACCATGTGGCCTGGGTCATGAGCCTTCTGAATTGCATCCCAGATTTCACCCCATGAATATGAACACACTTCCTCTACCTTACCTCTCTCTCTTTCTTTCTGAGATGGCTGCTTCCAGAGAGAAAGGTGTTATCCTTATTTTTGTAGATCCTGGTGCAGGAGCTAAACCTCACAGAGAAGACATGCTCTGCAGTTTTCTCATTTACTCTAAGAAATCATTTAGTCTTTTAAAATGAAAATTAAATGAATTTATTAAAATAATTTAATAACCTTTTAAACAAAACACAATAATGCAGAAAGACTTTCACAAACCGGTTTATAGTCGGTATCCTCATGTTAATTGTGAAATTTGCATAGAGAAAAGTATATTGAAAACAGAACTTTTAGACCATAAAATTAATACTTCCCATAAGGAAGGGATGCTGGTGGGGGAAATAAGAAAACAGTCAAATTCAGGAGGCATGGATTATACCCTTAACTGTAATTGCAGCCTTTTACAAGGAGTCAGTCGGAAGCATCAGCTGGCAATATAGAATGAAAAGAAATGAGAACACATGTATGGCTCCCAAGCTAACAGAAAAATTTGCTCAAAACACAACTGAGAGAGTGAGGGAGAAAAATGCCACCATTTGAGTATAAATATATTCCAGACAAAATGCAATGCACTTTGGTCTAACAAAGATTTGTTGAAGGTCCTACCCAACATCAGGTGCTCTGTCAGACTTTGGAGAGAGTGAAGAGAAAGGGGGAAGCGTGTTCCCCATGGTCCACTAGACACAATTCTAGTTCTGGAGGCCACTGCTGAATGGCAGGTTTCATGTTTTTTGGATGTCAGTAACTGGGGTGGGAGGGTGTGTTGGGTGCTAAGGAAAGACATGTAAGCCCACTAAGTAATATTGGAGAGGTTATTGAAGGCTTCCCAGAGGAAGTAGCATCTGAGGTTGGGAGTGAAAGGCTAGAAGGACTCAGTAACATGAAAACTCAAAGAGACCGAAGTGTCTGTAGAGAAAATTTCCAGACACAGGGGAGCTTCCAGGTAAAAAATGATGCTTGTGGAGAAGGCAGGCACAGATGCAATAATAATTCCACAATAGCTTGTTTTAGGGCCAGCAAATGACTCGGTGGCTGAAAGATTTTGCTGCACATGCCTGCTAACCGATTTCTCTACCTAGAGTACACGATAAAGGGGTAACTGCCTGCCACAAACTGTTCTCTGACCCACCCATGCATGAACTTGCCTGGAAATGCACAAACACACATGTGCATGCACATGCACAATAGTAATAAGCAAAAAAAAAAAAAAACTTGTCATAACAAAAAGACAAAAGAAGAGTGAACCCTGTGGAGTCCCAGGCAGCAAACCCTGTATGTCCTTCCTCAGAAGCCAATACTGCATTTACAACTTCCTGTCAATGGTCCTTTTTCATTTTCCTTTCTTTTGCAACTTATCATGACAGGTATTGTAAAACCAAAGCTGACGCCCCCTTGGGGATGTGATGTGTCCCCACATCAAGGCTGGTTTATGGCAGAAACACTGCAACAACTCACTCATGTCCCCTGAGTAAGTGTCGGCCCTGTGTTTATGCGACCAATAAACAGTTTATCCATTTTGCTGGTAGTTACAATGCACCTCTTTTTCCTTTAAATCTATGTGGAGTGTAAGTGCCAAGTGATTGATTTCAAGCCTCTAGGCATTCCCTGACATCTTAGATTAGTGAAGCAGCAACTGCATGAGAATAAGAAATTCTTGGCAAGGAAAGTTTTCAAATATTGACATAAACCAAAGCTGTACTATCAAAATGCATTGATCTTCCAACAGATCCTTAGGGCTAATGTGTGTGTGTGCGGTGTGCGCTGGCTTTTCCTGATATTCTTTAAGCATTAATATGTGTGTGCTTGTGTACATGTGTGTTTTCTGGACAGTGAATTTAATTTGGAAATAATTCATTATTTCTTATTTTCTTTACTGAGATGTCTTTTTGACACGTGGGAGTTTCCATCACTATCAAATGCATTCTAGAAAAATAAAGGGAAATCTATGAAACATAAATGTTAGTTGATGTGTGGGATGCAGGCTCACACTGGCTGTGTTATTACTCAGACTCATGTTTTGTGAGCCCTACATTGAGGGTCTTCTGTTGGGGTCCACCCTCGATGGATTTGTATGTTCCATTGTAGGGGCATGTCGGTTAGTAGTTATATACTGAATTAAATATTCTGTTCTTTAGGCAGAACATACAGTGACCACCACTTAGGCCAAGCATCCTGTAGGCAGCCACACCCTGGGTCAAACCTCCGGTCATAACCTTGAAGGAGCAAGAATAGACCCAAACTCTCTGAACTTTAATCAAGGTTTAACTGATCCATATCCATAACTCCGACACTGATGTGATTGTGTGTCTCTTTTTACTTTTCTTAGAAGGATGAGGAAGAGTAGGAGACAAGAGAGAGAAACAGCGGTCTGTTTGTTGCTTCTGACCTCATGCTGGTGGAAAGCTGGTGTCTGGCAAACCTGTACACCATCTGGATTGAGGTGTGTCTAGTCTGTGCTTATTCGTGAAAACTGGATAGATTTGGCTTCAGGTTTTCTGCTTGGCTTTTGCATATTAGCATTTCTTGCATTTCATCACCTCTACTGAGGAATTTGCTCCATGCAAGCAAAGGCTGTGTCTCCTTTATTATTCTTGCATGGTGGCTGACACTGAATGAACCTACTTTGTCCACTTTTGGAATTAAGAGTCATTGGTAGGTTTGTGAAATATATATATATATAGCGCCTCCAAATGCCAGACTAGCCTTCTGATATGTGTGTGATGTGTGATTGCTTAAATGATCTGATCCTCTATTTAAATAACATGTATATGGAAGGAGTATGGAGTTCAGCATTATATTTCCTACCTGTCTTGGACATTGCAGTGGATCTATTCCCCAAGAACGCCCCCATACCACATGTGTATACCCACATGTGTAAAAACATGTGCAATCACAAACATACACATGCATACACACAGACATACACATACATGCAAACATACATGCACACACATATACACACATACATACTCACATATACAGAATGAATACATGCAGATACAGACATACATGTACATATCAACAAACAAGCATATATGTACACAACTTCAAACAAAGATATGCACATGCATGCCTACACATATTCACACAGAGAGAAACACATGTACATACATACATACATATACATACATATATGTCCACTTATACACAGGCATGTGTACACCTATCCAAGCACACATGTACACATATATGCATGCACACATACATATAAATACAAGCACACACAAACATTCATGTACACACATGGTATGTTTATGCACAAAATGCATACTTACACAAACATACACACACACACACACACATAGATACAGAATGTGACCTGCCCTGCTGAAAAAGGTACTGAGCCATGTGGTTAACATAGATAATAATAATGGGTTAATATATGCTACAAGAGCTAATAAGAAGCCTGTAATGGGCCAATCAATTTGTAACTTATGGAGACTCTCTGTGTGATTTTCTCTGGGACTAAATGGCTGGGGATGGGGCAGGACTGTGTGATTTTCTCTGGGACTAAATGGCTGGGGACAGGGCAGGACATAAACCCCAAAAAGTGGCCCATCATGCTACAGAATGACACCCAACATGGATAACTGCATCCACAGAAAGCCTGAGAAAGCTTGGGAAAGAATAGAGTAAAGCATGTTTTCTTGGTAGCAGCAATTTCTCGGGTCTCCTCTGCTTGCTAGAGGCAAGCAAATGCTCTCATCTAAGAGAGGCTTCCTGACTCAGCTTTAGCTACAAAACCTTGCAGCTTTTTATGAGGTCCTGCCATGAAACACTTAAATGGTGTTAATAAAAGCTGACCGCATGCTTTTTGGTTTTCAGCTGTAGCAGGAAAAAGCTGCGCCATTTTAAAATGCTGGCTTTCTGGGCCAGCCTGCCAAGGCAAACTCTGACTGTTCAGGCAGGTGGTCCGACTATGAGCATTTTAGTGTGGTTTCTGAGCACACTACTGCAGCTTGCTTGCTGGCAGGAACCTTGAAATGCCATAGAGTTGTGGCAATAAACATGGCTCTGGCTGGTACCTCCGCCATGAGGCTGGAATTGCAGAAAGCTAAGGAATGGGCTGGATCCAGCCATCAAAGCCACGGCTTTTATCCTACCCATATAGCTTGGTAAATTAGACTTGTGTAGTCAGAAAAAGAGAGATATACAGTAAAGAGAGATTCAAAGACAAAGAAACCTCTAAATGGTTTATAGTGTGTTAAAAATATATGCAGGCTAAAGGTTAAAGTTCTTAAAGTAAAAAAGAAAGAAAGAGAGTAGTTGGGTGTGGTGGTACACACCTTTAATCCCAACACTTGGGTGGCAGAGGTAGATTGACCTCTATGACTTCAAGGTGTGGTAGCACATACCTTTAATCCCTGCACTGGGGAGACAGAGAAAAGCAGATCTCTGTGAGTTCATGGTGTGGTAGCACACACCTTTAATCCCAGCACTGGGGAGGCAGAGACAGGTGGATCTCTGTGAGTTCAAGGACAGCATGGTCTACAGAGTGAGTTCCAGGACAAAGATACTCAGAAACCCTGTCTCAAAAAGCCAAAAATTAAAAATAAAAGAAATAGAGTTTAAAATAAAGCCACATAAAGATGAAAAACACACAGAGAATACTGTATGTTATTATTCTCTCTTTGAATTGTTTGAGTGCTGAGGAAGGAGCAACAGGTGCTAAAAGATTTTTTGCTTATAAATGCTGCTAAATTAATCTAAGATAGGTATTTTGAAAATACCTTGACTTCAAAATTGAAGTCAAAAGTTATGTTACTTTGGAAAAGAGATTTTGCTTTTGTTTCCACAGGAAATGAGAGACTGTGGATTCATTCTGAGTTAAGAAAACTCAGGTTTCATCAAGGAAGACCACCTGAGAAATCTCCAGTAGGAGTAGATGGCCCAGATGTCTGAGTTCTACATCCAGAACAGATTCAAGACTGCTGCATGAGATGATCAAGACTCACAGGATACTCCAGTCAGGACTTGATCATAATTCTAAATTTTCTTTAGGTCCCCATAAGATTATCAGCGCCCCTAACCAGCTGGAAGTAACCTGGAATACTACACCCACATTCCCAAAAAATGGACTTTGGATATTTTTCTTTGTTTTTTTTTTAAAAAAGAGGGGGAAGTGGTGTGGGAGAATTGTCTGTATTCTGTCAATCATGATTTAAATAAACACTGATTGGCCATTAGCCAGGCAGGAAGTATAGGAGGGAAAACCAGACTGGAAGTAGAGGTGGGGCAACAAGACCAGGAAAATGCTGGGAAGGAGGAAGCCCATTCCTCCGCATTCCTGCCCAGACCACCGAAGAATCAGGATGTGACCTGCCCCACTGAAAAAGGTACTGAGCCATGTGGCTAACATAGATAAGGATAATGGGTTAATATAAGCTACAAGGGCTAATAAGAAGCCTGAGCTAATGGGCCAATCAATTTGTAACTTATGGAGACTCTCTGTGTGATTTCCTCCGGGATTAAATGGCTGGGCGATGGGGCAGGACATAAACCCCAACAAGTGGCCCATCATGCTATACACATGTACACATATATGCATGCACACATACATATAAATACAAGCACACACAAACATTCATGTACACACATGGTATGTTTATGCACATGCACAGTATACATACTTACACAAACATACAAACACACACATATACATGAGCATACATGAACACCCGTACACAAATATGCTTTTCAAAAGCTGAGGCAAGAACATTAGATGGAGACAAATCTCAGCTACACAGTGAGTTTAGGGTAGTTTGACTAATTTATTAAAATCTTATTTCAAATACACATATACGTAGAACCAGCCCTAAGTCAACTAAATAGATTGTATATGTGTGTATGTATGTATGTATATGACATACATAAATGTGTGTTTGACAATAATAATTAAAAAGATTATGGGACCAGAAAGGCATGAGAGGAGTTTAAAGTGAGCAGAGATGTAGAGAATGATGTTGATATCATATATTCATGGATGAAGTTCTCAAAAACATTTTTTAAAGCATGATTTTTAATCCTTTATCAAAATAACTACCACACCAAAAATAATACATTTTTTTGTTTGCTTGCTTGCTTAGTGTATGGGGTGTGTGTTATGGCATACATGTGGAGGTTACAGAGCAGTTTGCAGAAGTTGATGCTCTCCTTCCACCATACAGTCCCTGGGGATAGAATTCAGGTCCTCAGACCTGGGTGAAGGCATCATGCTACCCTCAGCAACACATTTTATAAACATGGTCTAAGTAAATAAATAAGCAATCAGTTTATGCTGCGTTTAGACTTAAATCCAACCTTTTTTGTCTGGCCTCTACCTTCCTTCCCTACTTTACCCAGATGTGATGCCAACACACTATCTTTTTATTTATTTATTCACAGATTGTTTCAGACATAAGGCTAGAATTCTCTGAGGTCCACATCCTCATTTTCTAGTCGATGGATGTCTTTCATCATCTTGCCTCTATTTAAAATGCCCCTTTCATCACTAGTGTATCAGCCACCCTGTCTGTCTCTCATGATGCTGTCACACTTCAATTTTTGCATTATTAACTCATGGAACTCCCCAGTACATATTAATAGTTTATATTATTTATATTTATAGCCTATTTTCACATTTGTCTTTAGAATCAAATTCATGTCTGGCTCTTCACATAGTCTACAGCTCCTGCAATAGCTTCATAAGCATTGAGTGGGTGAATAAATGAAGAACAGCATTGTGGATTAGCTCTGCCCTGTTAGACAGACCGGGGTTAAATCCCCACCTCTCCAATTTCCTACCTAAGTGGCTTTTTGCTAATTTCTTGATCTCCTTGAACCTAGGTGATGTCACAAGAACAGTGGTAAGAAAGACAATCCCATGGCTCTACTTCCCACCAATGTGATGAAATGCCCAACACAGTAAGCTTACAAAAAGCAAACATCCATTTAGTTCTTTGCTTTAGGAAGTCCTAGGTTAATGGTCCCTTGGTGGCTCATCATGGATGCTGCCTGTAGTAGAAACTAGTCACTTCACAGCCAGGATGTAGAAGACAAAGAGTAGTTTTCCTGACACTAAATTCCAATGTACAGCTTCCATCAGGTGTTTATACATATTATAGGCAGAAAAAGTCAATTTTACACAATTCCATATTCCTATGAAGTACCTTTTAGAAATGTATGGCACAGTTTGAATGAATATGAAACAAACACATTTGTTATTTTTTATTACAAAATCTGTGATGTAAGATTTTTATCATGGTTTTGTGTTTTAATGTTCAGTACAATACAACAGATGTTCATATCATTTAACAACTTTGGAAGATTATGATGCTGGTGCCTGCTAGTTCTCTTTGTGTGTTGTCAAGCAGAAGCCTCCTTGGCTTAAGTTTATATAGTGGGAGGATTATGATCGCATGGCCTGGAGAGATGCTCTTATTTATTCCCTCTCCACATTCAAATTTAGAAAGATAATTGAATGCCCCATCCATATTTAAAGAACTAATAAAAGTACTTTCGAAAGTTTATTCCTTCATGCATGAAAAGCTTATAGATTTAAGTGCTGTACAACTCAATTTCACAGAGAGTGACAATGGTGTGAAAAATAAATATAAACTTGTTTAACTGGAAGTTTTTCCTGCTAAATTTGAATAGAGGTGGTAATAATCTTAGCTTCCTTTGTTCCCATAAGCACCTTCTTATACTTGGAATAATGTAGTAATATTTCATTAATGATCTAACAAAGCTTGCCTGAAGGTCATAATGCAAAACTAGTCACACTATTCAGCCATCCAGGCCAGGCAGTCATAACACACACCTTTAATCCCAGCAGCCACATTAGTTAGCCATAGAGGCCAGGCAGTTGTGGCACATGCCTTTAATACCAGGACTAGAGAGAAATATAATGTGCCATGAGACAGGAACTCGCTCTCTTTTCAGTCTCAAGATTTTGTAGAGGTAAGAGCTCTCTAGCGATTGTTTGGTTTGCTTCTCTGATCTTTCAGATTGATTCCCAATATCTGTTTCTGGGGTTTTATTAGTCATACTACATATGGTGCCCATCTTTTGGAGTACAAATTAATGAAAAAGCCATTTGCCTGTGGCTTTATGCACTGGCATAGGCTGAAGCTATATGCGAATGGAGTCACTGCCCTGTTGTATGGGGTGTGAGTGGGCTGTGTCCCACGTCCTACCGCCCAGCTAGCTTAACCCCCTAAATAACCATGCAGAAATTGTATTAATTAAATTACTGTCTGGTCCATTAGCTCTAGTCTCTTATTGGCTAACTCTTACACCCTAATCTAACCCATTTTTATTAAATCTGTGTATCACCACAAGGTCATGGCTTACCAGGAAAGATTCTAAGCAGCATCAGTCTTAGGCAGGAGCTTCATGGCATCTCTCTCTCTGACTTCTTCCCAGCATTCTGTTCTGTCTTCCCCTCCTATCCAAGTTCTGTCCTATCAAAAGGTCAAGGCAGTTTCTTTATTCAACCAATGAAAACAACACATCGTCAAAAGAACCTCCTACATCGACAGTAATTTAATTAATACAATTTCTGAGTGATTATTTCAGGTGTATGCTAGCCAGTCAGGATGGAACAAAGGGACCCTGCGTTCCTTAACCCACTGTTAGATTTTCATTTCTTCTCTCCTGGTGTCAATATTTTGTATGGCACCCATTGGAAATGATATGTAAGCAATTTCTTCAATTTATAGTTCACCATTACATGGATGACATCTTATTATCTAATTTAAATGTAGATACTTTAGAAAAAATGTTTAAAGGAGTAAAGAAAAGTTTGCCTTGTTGGGAACTAGAAATTGCTCCTGAAAGAATACAAAAAGGAGAGTCTATTGATTATTTAGGCTATAAAATAGGTTTACAAAAACTTAGACCCCAAAGGTACAAATTAGGAGGGACTGGTTACAGACTCACTTAGGAGGGATTGGTTACAGACTCTTAATGGCTTCAAAGATTGCTAGGAAACATATCTAATCTATGGCCCACTATTGGTATAAAACCCAATGAACTAATTAATTTAAATAAAACTTTAGATGATGACAAGAACTTAAATAGTCCCAGGGAGTTATCAGCTGAAACTGAGAGAGAATTGGCTTTGATAGAAGAGAAATTAGAGAAGCACATGTGGGTCATGTGGATCCCAAGCTTTAAAGCATTCTGGAAATATTACCATCCAAGCATTGCCTTACAGGAATTTTAATGCAGAGGGAAGATATTATCTTATAATGGATCTTTTTACCACACTAACTGAGCCAAAAATTAAAACTTATGTGGGAAAGGTCTTTGAATTAATTCTAAGGGGAAAATTGAAACTTCATCAATTAGCAGGAATAGACCCAGCGGATATTATAGTACCTTTTAATAATGAAAAATTGACAAATTATGGGCAAAAAATGAACCCTGATAAAGCATTTATAGCAATTTTTTGGAGAGGTTAAGAACAAAACATGAGAATTCAATTTATAAAGATTACTAGATGAATACTTCCTCTGATTGTATAGAAAACACCAATAACTGGATCCCCTAAATTCTATACAGATGAAAATAAATCAAGAAAGGCAGGTCACAAATTAGAAAGTTTAAGTAGATCATAATTCTTATAATTCTGTCCAAAGTCAATATTATATGTTATTCTCATGTTACTAAGGGATTTCAAAGGACCTCTAAACATAGTTGCCAATTTGTAATATCCAGAAAAAAGTTGTTTTACTTATTGAAACTGCTGAATTTGTGTCAAATGATACAGAATTGACTTTATTATTTATTCAGTTACAAGGCTCAAACAGGACTAGGATTCATCCCATATAAATAGAACACATCCAATCCCATAAGTGTCTGCCAGGTCCTCTAGCACATGGTAATGCGGAAATCAATCAGTTATTGATTGGAAATGTGCTGAATGCCTCAGAAGTTCATAAATTACATAGTGTCAATAGCAAAGGTTTAAAACAAGACTTTTTCCATCACTTGGCAACAAGTCAAGGAAATTATAAGGAAATATTCTACTTTTTCTTTATACAACCAAACACCACTACCTACAGGTAGTAACCCAAAGGGTACACAAAGAAATAAAATCTGGCAGATGGATGTGTTCCATTTTTATAATTTGAATAACTAAAAGATGTACACCACAATTGATACCTATTTAGGTTTTCAATTGGAAACTACTTTGAGTTCAGAAAAGGCTGATCTGGTAATCACACATTTGCTAGAAATTGTGGCCATTATGGATATACCTGTGCAAATAAAGACAGACAATGTTCCAGCCTATGTCTCTAAAAGTGAAAACGTTTTTTGATTATTATAATATGAAGCATATTTCAGGTATACCACACTATACTACAAGCCAGGCAGTTGTAGAAAGATCAAATTGAACTCTAAAGGATGTGATAAATAATGAGAAAGGGATAATAAAGATCCTCAGAAATAGATTGCATAATACATTATTAACTTTGAATTTTTTAAAGTGCCTAGGAAAAAAGAAATAACAGCTGTGGACAGACATTGGGTAATAGAAAAAACTACAGAATTAAATCAGCTGGTATATTTTAAAAATGTACTGACCTCAGATTGGAAACCAGGACATATGTTACGTTGGGGAAGGGTTTTTACTATTGTTTTCCCAGGAGGAGAAAGGCTATGGATACCATCACAATTTGATATTCAATTTGAACAAGAGACACCTCTTAATTAGAAGAGATGATAGCTCATCAAACAGCGTGGCTGTTTAATCTAAACTAACCCATAAAACTAACAAATGCTTTTCATTTAATAAAATATAAGTTACCAAAATGGAATATCCCCCAAAATTAGGGTTGGGGAAGGGTTTTGTTTCTGTCTTTTAAGGAGAACAAAGGTTTCCACCTAAGGAATCCAAAGACCACTTGACAAGTGAGACATCTGAAGAGAAAGGACAAATCATCCAGAAAAAATTCCCAGGGAAATAGTAAATTGGCCTCTTGGTCTATCACATTTCCAACAGGATAAAATTTCATAAATCTTCCCAAATTTTTATTTCTGCTATTTTTTACAGACATATAATGCAAGTGGTCTTTTTGAAGTACTAGTTCAGTTAAAGATTAAAGCTGGCTTTGGAGTTTGAGTGTGGCTCTCTCTTCTGAACTAAGCATGCTTATTAAAGTGAAATCCAAAATCCTGTCTCATATCAGAAAAGCCACCTAATATGGGGCATAAGAAAAACAAATATTTAAGGACTATTTTATTGCCACTAATCTCATAATCCTTTGGCTTTATATTGACCCTTTAACAGCTTTTCTTAGGGTATAAATTTTTTAAGATTTATATATTATATTTAAAACTTTTTCATTATAGTAATAGTTATATAGAGAGTACTGACTAATTCTAAATAAAGGTTTAATCTATCTTCTTGTACATGATTTCAAGTTTGAGTTTTATCAATTTTCTGCAGTAAAACATGAGCACACCTAACAGTGACCTTTGAAGCCTCCAAAAAGATGAGGCCCCACAACGATGATTCCTCCAGGATTATGATAACATCACTAAGCTGAGAAATTCCACATAAAGATTGGCTTTTGAACTACAGGCTGCTCCAAACAGTTTTGAGGTGGCTAGCTATGATGAGCCAGCCTCATAGATTACTCTAGCCAGTACTTCAGACAAGCTGTACACTTTCCTATTACGCAAAGACTGGACAACAAATGGTTAAGTTACCTCTCCCAGGACTTGACAATTAACCAAAATTTTTCTTTTCCTGAACCCCTAAAGATGCCATTGCTCCCGACAGCAGGAAGTAAATTTAAAAATATGATGCCCACATTCCCAAGAGGTGGTTTTTGGTCCTTAAGTGGTTTATGAATATCTGTCATTGTTTAGGAAAGTTGGTTACAAGTTTTTATTGGTTACAATTATGAGAAAAGTTGAATAAAGGAAATTAGATTCTGAGTTTTTGTTTTGAAAGAAAAAAGGGAGGATATAGATGTGATAAGATAAAAAGGTAGATTATTGAATCTACTTTTTAAATGTAAAAACATTTAGTTTTAAATGCTTTACATCATATTAGACTTTTGTTTTTGCACACAAATTTTGTATATTGATACAGATTTGTGATTAATTCTGTTAAAGTGTACAGAACATACATTTCTAATCTTGTTCAAGGTATTGTACCTATACAGCTCATTTAACAGTGTAATACAAATTTCTAGTTCTTGAAAGTTATTATTACCAATTGTTTAGTATAATAAGGAAATGCAGGTTAATAATTAATCACCCATTTCAATTGAATTTGTAGTCATATTAGATATGTTTTCAAGGTCAAATTTCAGCATATTTTAAATAGACAGGTCATCTTCAAACACTTCATCGAAATACAGAATGGCATTTAAGAAGTTTTAATAAAAGGTTTTTTATTATGAAAATGAGACATGTCTACTCCTGGCAGCCCCAATCTACTTCAGAGAAGATAATGGGCCTCAAAGACATTCCATATGGAGTTTACTTTATTTATGACAAAAGTAAGTCATCAGGCAAGAAAATGCTCTTGCCTCAACTGCTGACCATATGCTGTTCAAATTGGACAAGCAGGACACAAAAGAGAGTGACTGCCAAACCTTGTCAAGATAATGTAGGTGAGTCCTTCAAAGGTATTCTTCATAGAAAAGTATGTCAAATATTCTAGGCCTTTAGGATAGATTACCCAACATTGCAGAAGAACTTTGGGTGACTGTCCAGGCAGCCAGCTATTTCTGTCATTTCTCACATTTTTTTGGAAGTCTCTTGCTTGCACGTCCTGCTTTTTCAGTTAATATTATTTCCTTCTCAGGTCTTTGAGGTAGTTGAAGACCAGATAACTATAGTTATAGTTTTCCTTGTTTATGAGACTCAGAAAAGAAATCCATTAAAGAAATGGAAAGTGTATAAGGTTGAAAGATATCAAAATATGGTTTTGGATGATAATGCAAGTTATGATAGAAAGTAAATTAGGTACAAGACTTTGGACTCACCAAGATAGGATAGATAATGTAGAATTTTTTTCTGAAATTGTCAAATGCAAATCAACTAGACATTGTTGATGTACTTGTTGCCTATATACTATATATAGTATTGTACTTATTGTATATAGTTTTCCTTATGGTTGGTTATAACCTTCTTTTTATATTAGACAAAAGTGGAAATATAGTGATATTTTGTTTATGATCTAACAAATAAATCTTGTCTGAAGATCAGAGTGCTAAGCTAGCCACACTAGTCAGTCATACAGGCCAGGCAGTGGTGGCACACACCTTTAACCCCAGGAGCCACACTAATTAGACATAGAGGCTGGGTGGTGGTGGTGCATGCCTTTAATACCAGCACTAGAAAGGAATATAGGGCAGGATGAGACAGGAACTTGCTATCTTTTCAGTCTGAAGGCTCTCTAGTGGTTGACTGCTTTGGCTCTCTGATGTTTCTGTTGGAACCCCATTATCTGTCTCTGGGATTGCATTTGTCATGCTACAGAATGATAATGTGAGTAAAAGTGAATGAAACACGGAAATCATAAATAAGCAATCGACCAGGAATGAATACACTAGGATGAATCTGGAAGGGCACAATGACCACAGTCTCACCATCCTTCTTTGTTTACTTGATATTTTCCTAATCGTTCAGGCTTAGTGTCAGTGTCACTCACACTTGGAAGTTGTACTCATATGACAAGTAATTATATGACCCAGAATATTCTGAGTGCCATCACTCAATCACATATGGCCTTTAACTTTCTGTCTCTGTGACAAGATATCTCAGATGAAGCTGGATGTAGTCTGGACCCTAGGCTTCAAGTACCTAGGTTCATGATCACTTGACTGTGTTGTACTTGATCTTATGGTAAGGCAGATTAGGGTAGAAAGTGTGAAGAGAACAAAACTGCTTATACCATGGTTGTCAGGCACAAAAGTAAAGACAAAGGTGATGAGTCTAGTATCTCCATCAATGTCACAACCTCAATGATCTTGCTTCCTTTTTCTGGTCCCCATCCGTTAGGGCTATACTACCTCCTGATTGCACTGTAACCGGGCAGTCAATTCTACAAATACAGGGCCTCCAGAAGTTATTGAAATTGTTGAGCCATGACTCTAACCCATTGTACTGACATGATTCAATTATCTATCCACAGGGAGTGTTCTCCTCAAAGCATTTGTATTGTGTTGGTTGGAGTGCACAGATAATATGCTGGACAGTTTGCAACTCCTTGTAACTCTAACCCCAGGGAATCAGAATCCAGAAATCCTCTTCTACCCTCTGTGGGCACCTCTACACAGTTGTGACTGCCCCTCACACAAACATAGACATAATTAAAAGCAATGAAACAGATTACTATAAAATCCCAGTCTATCTGGTTTATAATTGGAAGGGATATTATGCAAGAAAACAACCACCCTGCTGTTGGAATCTACAATGAGGTATTTTTGGTTTTTGGAAAACAATTGCTGTATATCTGCTGCTACATTTTTTAGATTGCATTGATAATCCAAGAAATCTAGTGAAGACATGAGTTACATGGAAGTCCCGACATGTTTTATTCATGTTTTCAGGTAGCAGAGAAAGATAGCATGGCATGCCATATGACTACCACTCTCAGCAGACAATGATCTCAGTCTCTGTCATCATTAGTTTTCACTCAAAGAAAGACGACAGGATGTACTAGAAACGTTGACATCTCATTTTATATTTACACCAGATGTTAAGAATTCAATAAAAATTTATTTCTGTATTCTGAGGTAGAAATACCAGGACAGATATTCTGAAAGATACAGCAGTACTCATACTACAATCAGTGCTGCTGTACAGAGGTCAGTTCCATTTTGGACGCTCACTGAAAGTGAAGCCAAGACAGAATGTTCCAGTCTGTGGGTATTTTTCTCATCATACCTTTATTCTGTTGGTAATGTGGTAAGGCAGGCAGAAAGAAACAAAGGAAGGAAGGAAGGAAGGAAGGAAGGAAGGAAGGAAGGAAGGAAGGAAGGAAGGAAGGAAAGATACAGGCAAAGAAACCAAGGCTACTTGGAAAATCAGATACTCCAAAGTCATATATTTTTTCTTCTTAAGATTAAATTTAATTTTAAGAACAAAATATACCAATTAGTCACATGAAACAGTGAGAACATGGAAAGTGAAGAATGAGTGAGGTAGTGAGAACAACAATTTCCTTTCAGAAGTCACTCATAGTATCTTCATAATGTGGCACAGCTGTAGTGTGTTTGCCTGTGTGAAATTGCACATCAGTCTGGATGGAGTCAAAGGTGACTGAGGATATCACACTCAATAGGCTATCTCTTCAATCTGCTGAAACCTTCCTTTGCTATGCAAAAATGGTGCATGTGTGCAAGTGAGCATGCATGCCTGCGTGTGTGCGTGCATGTGTGGTTGTGTTGTGTGGGGGGGGCATGTTTGAGGTCCACAAGACATCAGCATGTAGAGGTTCAAAAGTCAATACCAGGATACCTCATCTATTTCTCTTCACTTTATCTTTTGAGACAGATCTCTGGATGTGAAGCCCACCGTAGTACCTGAACTGCCTGCCTGAAAGTCCAAGGGATCTATTTGCCCCTGCTCTCAACACCTCAGCCCTGGGATTACAAACACACATCTCTGAAGTTAGCTTTGTTAGTAATTGTTGATATCTGAACTTCATCTACACGTTTGTGAAGCATGCATGGACTCATCATCCTAAAATAAGCTTTTAATCAATTTTATCAGTTCTTAGAATTAACTGATGCTATCTGAGTCCTTTTCAGGAATTCCTTGCGTTTGCCTGCAAGTTAAAGTGCTGTGCCTGTCCGTCTATTGATGTAATGAATTTTTCTACTTTCTATTGACTTTGTACCAGATGTGTGTGTGTAAGAGAGAAAGATCTGCCTTCATTATCCTATGTTTGGTCATCAATTTCTCCAGCATACTCTCTCTCTCTCTCTCTCTCTCTCTCTCTCTCTCTCTCTCTCTCTCTCTCTCTCTCTCAGAGAGATTTTTTTCCTATCTTAACTGTTTGAAATTATTGTTTTGCAGAGATTAAAATGTTAGTCTGTCAGCCTCTGTGTATACATCATAATCATCATCATCATTATCATAATTACCAGTACTACTACACTACCCTTACTCAATAGTTCTCATTTTAATGACTTCTATCTATTTCTTACCTGAAATAAATGCAGACGAAGTTATTTGATGTGACTGAATTCATCATATTCTAAACAAAAGATTCTTTGAGGAAGATTTTAAAAGAAGACTTTGAAATACATGTCTTATATCTATTTTTAATTTAATTGACTTATTCAACATCTGGATAAGTTTTGATTACTCTATTTATAAGCTGAATTCTGAACAGATTTCTTGTGGAAGAGAATGCTATGAGAACATGTGACACTTGATGTCTTTGCGTGGTAGGTCAAAAACTAAATGGGAGGCTGATGAGGTAACTCAGCTGATCAAGGTCCTTGATACACAAGCCTAATGCCCTGAGTTTGACCACTGAGACCCACAGAAAGATGGAGGGAACTAACTCTACAGAGTTGTCTTCTGATATCTACACGTCTCTTAGCATGTACACCCTCTCACACACAATAAATATAAATAAAGTTAAAAGAAATAAAAGTTAAGCAGGGGTGCTGTAGGTATTAAAGTTCAGAGGAAGCTAGCAACAAGGACAGGACTGACAGTTACTTCTTCCCAATTCCTCCCCAGGGAGAACATTGAGACACTGAGGACATGAGGAACCAAGAATAACCAGCAACATTGTAGGTACCAGCTCACAGCCCACAAGAGGAGGAAGGAACTCATTTCTGTGGATACTTTTCACTACTATTAGTTGTTATTTTTACAGAGAGTCTCCTGTCTGTAGTAATAAAATAAGGTAATAATAAAATGACAATGAGATAAAATGAGGCCCAGAACTTGTGCGTTTCTCAGACGTCTCCACTTTGCTGTAGCATTTCTCCTTTATTTCCAAAGTTGCTATTTTTTGAGTAAGATTTTTTAAAATCACAAACTGTTAAGTTGAAAAACAGTTTTCAGAGCCATTATTTTTTTTTTAAGTTTGACTTGAGGGCGTGGAGAGATGAATCAGTAGTTACGGAAACTGGCTGTTCTTCCAGAGGACCTGGGTCTGATCCCTAGAACCCACATAGTAGCTCACAACTGTGTATAACTGCAATCCTAGGGCATCTATTGCCCTCTGTTGGCTTCTGTGAAGACCTAGTACACGTGTGGTGTGAGACATGTGTGCGAACAAAACATCCATACACACAAAAATGATAAAATAAATGTAAGAAATTAAATTTTGTATTGCTGATTTATTATATGTTCTCCTAATTAGCATTGAAATATCTTTGGGAATTTTACAGGAATTGAGTAGGATAGAAATCCTCATCTCATAAATCCTTTGCTTTCTTAGCAATTTAGTCAAATCCAAACAGGAATGAAAAGCATTTCCGTTGAAGCTGAAAGTATGCTGTGGAACACATGAATGTGTGTGCAAACAAGAAGGGGTGATGTTTGTGGGTCTAAGTTGACACTAGCTATTAACTAGCTAGGTTCCCTTCATATGAAATGGCACAGGTCGTATGGCGGCTAGTTTTTTAACTGTCAACTTGGCATAATCTAGAATCATTTCTGAAGAGAGTTTCACCGATTAGTTGTCTAGATTAAATTCCTCTGTGAGCATGCTTGTAAAGGATTTTCTGGATCAAGTTAGCTGAGGCGGAAAGATGCCTCCATTGTGGGTGGCACCATCCTGTGGGCACTGGATTCTGAACTGTGTAAGAGTGGAGAATGGGAACCGAATGCAGGCATGCGCGCCTTTGTTTTGCTCTGTTCTGATTTGTTGCCCTCACTTCTTTGCTGTGGAGGGCTGTAACCTGGAGCTGTGTCCCGAAATAAATCTTCTTTTCTCCTTTGCGTGGTCCAGTGGCCAGCACATTCCTAGGCAACAAAGGGACCTGGAAGGAGAGGAACGATAGACAGAGACACTGGACTTCTTTGGATTCACTTCACGAATTAATAATTTTCCTTTTTTTTTTTTCAGTTGCTTACATAGTGTTTGGCTACGAACATTGCACTGAAATCACGGCCTGAGCAAAAGGTCCTCATGGCACTTTGCCCTCATTCCCTGAATTCTTTCTTCTGTGCATGCCTGTTTTTTGTGTTTTATTTTCCCCTGTACAGGAAGACATTCCTGCTTAGATGTTATCTCATGCCTGCAGCTTCCCACAGCCACACTGCAGTCTGTGTGCTGAGAAAATAATTTCATACCATCTGGATCCTGAAAATTTTATTACAACAACCTAAATGAAACTTAGTGACAGTATGTGCTGTATTCCTATCACTGGACGTTTTAGAGACATAGGAGAGATTTATATTTTATCTCCCTCATTGAGAAATACTCATGCTTGTTTGTAGGGATGTGTCCGAGTATATCCACATTTTTTTTTAAAGTAAAGTTTATTTTTTGAATTACTTGGGCAGGGCAAGGGGCATTGTGCTGTGTCTGAAGAGGCCAGAAGAAGGCACCAGATTTTCTGGAGATGGAGTTACAGCCTGTTGTGAGCTATCTCACATGGGTTCTGAGAACCAAATTCAGGACCTCTATAGGAACTCCAAATACTATCTCTCCAACCCTCTAAACACTTGATTCCAGAAAATGTTCCTAATTGTATCCTAATTTTACTGATTAATGGTTAATTGGCTTTTGTTTTGTTTCACTTTATAAGAAAATAAGGAGTCCCTGAAGACATCAGTTTTATACTTTGAATAATAGATTTTAAAGCAGTATATAGCAGAAGACCAAAGATTGACAGGAATGCATTTTATTCAAGGCGGTTATTTTACACACAGTTGAGCAGTGCATGCTATATCTCTGCATGTCCTATGGGGTGGTAGTGGCAAGGCCAGGATCCTGCATGGTTCCTGTACAAAGCCCAAAGGCTCCATTCAACTTTCCCTAATCTTGTCACTTTTCCCAGGGCTCCAGCTTCTGTGCTCTGCATTTCTTTATTTCTTGCAGCACCAGGTAAGGTGCAAACAAGCATGTCTCACTCACCCAAGGCAGTCCTCCAGCATCTTTCCACGCTCTGACAATTGTGCTGAGTGCTTACGAATTGCCGGGAGCACCCGTTATTAGACTTCAGGCCAGAACTCTGTGGTTAGCAATGAAAGCCACGAAGAAACAAGCTGCATTTCTCAGAACTCATTTCCCCTTTTTAGTCATGTGAATTTAATCTGACTCATTGACGCAGCAAATGTTTCCCACCTGAGTCACAGGCCTGACCTGGGCTGCAACACACTGATAGTTTTTCCTGTCTCTAAAGCTCTGTTCCCTGCTCAGCAAGTTAGTGAGCATCCTAAAGGACATGGGGTCCTTCTGATAAGGTGAAAATGAAGCGTTTATTTGAAAGCTCAAATTTATGTGTGACTTGAAGAGATTCTATTATAACAAGTCAAACCCAGAAGTACAAAGAAAATAGATAGGTGTGCATTCAGTGTTAGGCAACTCAGAAATAGCTCAGCAGGAGCTAATCGGCACAACTTCTACAGACAGGCAAGAAGCTCTTGCAGATGACCTGAACTCGGTTATCATCATCCACATTGGACAGCTCACATCAACTTATAACTCTAGTTCCAGGGTACCTTGCAGCCTCTTCCTGCTTCTGTAGGCACCTGCATGCATGGACATATGTACACACACACACACACACACACACACACACACACACACACACGCATGCACGCACACCAAATGGTAAAATCTTAAAAAGTAAAAAATTAAGTCTCCAATCCTTATTTAATCCTTTCCTCCTCCAGTCATTATTTACACAACTATCTTATATACTCTCAGTACAATTTCCCCACCTTTTAAAAATGGTATTCTTTAAAACGTAATGGGAAAAGTAAAAAAGAAAATGAGCATGGAGCTGCAGACAGTGCTGATCAATGAACAGCGTGCCTATTCTCCAGGGGATCTGAGTTCAGTTCCCAGCACTCACAACATCTCACAGCTGCCTGGAACTCCATCTCACAGCCTATGCAGGTACCTGCAGTCATATGTGCACACACACACACACACACACACACACACACACACACACACACACACACACATATATATATATGAGAGAGAGAGAGAGAAAGAGAGACCAGTATTTTAAATATTTTGGCTCAGAGAGAGTGTCAAAATTAAATATTTAAAAAATAGATTTATGATAATAAGCAACTAAGCCTCATTTAGATAAGTAGAATTAGATAAAGAATCCTTAGTTATATCTCTGTGGATGCTAGATTGATCTTTTATATATACTAAGGATCTTTTGTATATACACGCATATGTATGTGTTCATATGTGTGCTAATGAGCACGTGCACATATATAGAGGCCAGAGGTTGGCATCAGATGTCTTCTTGAATCACTCCACAACTTATGTGTTTATGGAGGGTCTCTCACTTAACCTGAAGCTGGCTGACTTAGCTAGACTGTCCGGCCAGATTCTAGAAGACATCAGGATTGGGACTGGGGGGACACATATGACACATTAAGCAATATTATGTTTATGGCATCAACAAATTCAGAAAAAAAAGAAACTTAGGAGTACAACTTCTGTACTATTTTAGAGTACAAATTAAAAATTAAAATGCTCCAGCTGGAAGGAAGACCCACATATGAATTGCACTGCACACATTTTCTTACAGTTTATTTACATCCCAGAACAGAAGCAAATAACAGGAAGAAATAACGGAAGCTCTTGTGTTCATCCTTACTGAATCAACCTAGCTCTTGATTATAGTATTTTCTCCCCAGAAACATATTTATAATCAATTCTTCACTGAGCCTTCTAACTCACTTTCAGGAAGCCAGGAAGCACTAAGTATTTATAATGTAATTTCAGGAGGATTTTCGCCAGTGAAATTTAAACAGTAGACAACATCCCACTATCAAGTGATCAGAACCATAGTTTTCTTTACTCTATAATACCCTTCATGCAAGGAAAAAATATTGGGTGTGTAGCATTTAATGATGCTTTGTTATTGAATAACTTCTCAAATTAATAAAAGCAAGATTTCTTATTTTCTGTAACCATATAATAACACTGTAAGTTTACTGACTGGGCCACTCTTATATAATTGGGTGAGTTAGTGGTAACTTCAGAAATGCAAAGACATTCAAAACTACTGGTTAAAAATAGTTTTGTAACAAACCAATTTCATCCCAAATGCCTTAAATCAAAGACAGTTCCCTGCTCATTAACTCCAGTTCTCCAGGGGTGGATTGCTCAGTCATATTGTCACATTTAATGTCAACAATGTTTCAATTTTGTCCCTTGACTTAGTAACATTCCCTACATTGTGAATCATTGTGAATACTACTCCGGTTCCTGTCGGCTTACTTTTTACTGTTCAATCTCTTGTGTCCTTTTTAATATGGAAAGGTTCAGGACTTGCTCATCTTGTGAGATACTGATATTCTTGAAGAATGCCACATGCTTGGCTCTGGCAACTGCTCTCTTGTAGAATGAATCAGGGCTTTACACTCAGGAATTTTTCAGTCATCTTTTCTTTGGTATGTTGCTGTGTCTGGAGATGTTCAATATTCATTTATGATTCATTTATGAAATTATCATTATTGATCATATTTTTGATTTCTCTGCTTTAAAGTTACTATTGTCTCACCTTGCAGTATGTATGAAGATGTTTTGAAACCAAGCGAACCATACTAGTGTTTGATAATTTTATTTTCTCTGTCCATTTTCATTTTATTATTATGTAATGCTATCTATTATTGCTTCGGATACAATGTCTGAAGCCCTTTCTCTAAACGTATTGTTGGTTGACAATTAGCTGAGTTCCGAAGTATACACATATTCCTTATTTTGAACTTTGTATTGATACCTGTATCATTTAAGCAACAATCAGATAAGTTTTATCAGCCTTCATTATTAGAACATTGTCTTAAATTACTGATTGCTATTATATCTAACACCTTTGGTGTTTCCCCTTGTATCTAACTTGTTCTTTCTGTTAGCCACCCTGGCCCTGTTTATATCGAATTCGTTCTTGCTGTTTGCCACCCTGGATAGTCTTGTCCCTTCCTTCTTTCTTAGATTTGTGTGTCTCTTGTTTTATCCTCAAAGTGGGGCCCCAGCTGTAGCTAGCTGGAAGTAGAAACTTGCTTTTGGCATCCTTGGAGGAAGAAAATGCCTTCCCCAGTTCAGGAGATGATTGCAAGAGACAGCTTATTCTGCCAATGCCCCCAAGCAAAGTCTGCATGCAACTGAGCGTGGGCGTCCACAGAGATAAACACCTAAGCCACATGCCTGTTGCCAGGTCAGAGCTGGCCCTCCAGCTGCCACTGGCCAGCTTTAGACTCTGACTGGCCGGAACAGTGGCTCCAGTCCTGTTTGTTTTACATTTATTCAATTCCTACCTGTGTCTGGTCACGAAAACATTTTCGCGCTGTATAAACTTGTTACTTACTTGCTGCTTTGCCATCATCATAACCTGTTACACTATTCACTTAATGTGAGTTTCAATTTTCTCTATGGCTCTTGCTTATGTAGCTACTGGGATTGTGGTTTCTCATCAGAATTTGATGTATATCTCAGATTTACTCTGACTTTCGAGGCTAACACTTAATATTCTTGTTTTTAGTAAACAAAAGGGATTTATAGATTCCATAAACCTGGCCTCAGAAAATATCGACTCTCTTTTTAAATTTTTTTAAATTTATTTTACATACCAATCACAGTTTCCCCTCCCTCCTCTCCTCCCACACACCCACATCAACCCACCCCTCCACCCACTCCTCAGAAAGGGCAAAGCCTCCCATGGGGAGTCAACAAAGTCTGGCACATTAAGATGAGGCAGGACCAAGCCCCTCCCAGCTGTATTGAGGCTGAACAAGGCATCCCACCACAGAGAATGGGCACAAAAAGCCAGCTCATGCACCAGGGATAAATACTGGGCCACTACCTGGGGTCCCACAAACAGACCAGGTTACAAACTGACACCCACATGGAGAGGTCCTAGATCGGTCCCATGCAGGCTCCCCAGTAGTTGGCCTAGAGTTCATGAATTCCACTAACTCAGTCAGTTGTCTCTGTGGGTTTTCCTGTAGTGATTTTCACCCCCTCTTGTTCATATAATCCCTACTTCCTCCCTTTGACTGGACTCCCGGAGTTTAGCCTGGTACTTGGCTGAGGATCTCTGCATCTGTTTCCATCAGTTAGTGGATGTAGGTTCTATGATGACAGTTAGGGTAGTTCTGATAGGCACCTCCAAAGAAAGCAGGAGCACTAAGCTCCTTGACGTTAGCTGAAATTTCTTTAATTGGCAATCATGCCTATTATTGCTATGAATCACATATTGCATAAAGTCTTTTGAAATGAGAAGCATAGGTCTTTTGCATGTAAAAGAGTTATCAGCATACCCTTTTTTTTCCCTCTGGAATAACTGAACTGAAGTTTGCTAGCACTAAGAATTTAATGGCTAATGATTCTGAGCAATTATCTTTTATTTTCCTCCCTCTTTAAGTTCTGCATCATGGTGCAGCAGGTTTCTTTGCTTTAGCTTACACTATTCATTTCTCTTTTATGTTAGGGAGCCTTTATTTGCTCAATCTTTGGTTCCCTGATGCCCCAGATTAATCTTTTGTCTTTTACATGGATTTTGTTGTTTTTTTTTCTTTTCGTTTTGTTATATGTAGTGATGCTGTTTGTCCATTGTTGTTAAATTGCCTGCTGATTGTGAGGGGAAAGCAAATGAAGGATTGCATTGACACACAGGAACCATGCATGCAGAGAGGTTGGTTAAACTAATAGATAAGACCTGTGTGGTACCATGACCTGAAGGAATTGAAGGCAGGGTAAAGGAGTTTGGATTCAGGCATCAGAGAGAGTGCTGCTGAGCTGAGTACAGAACTGAGAGTCAAGACAATTCGGATTTGTTGGAAAGTCAGTAAATCTGAGAAAGGAGATGAAAAGAGGAAAGAAAAGTGCACTCAGGTTCATGTGGGCACAGTGGAGAGGCAAATGCCATCCTTAGGAACTTGACAAGTTGTCTAGATGAGGTTCCAACTTCATATGGATAGGGGTCTTTTATAAAGGGATTTAATTTTATTATTTTTAACCATGCATACTTGTGCATGTATCTGTATGAGTATTTACATATGAGTGCAGCTGACCAGGGAGGCAAGAGGCATAGGATCCCTAGGAGTTGGAGTTACTGGCAGTTGTGACTCTCATGATATGGATGCTTGGAACTAAGCTGAGGTCCTCTGTAAGGATCAGTTCACATTCTTAACCACTGAGCCATTTCTCCAAGCCCATGGACTGTGGTCTTCATAATGCAACTATATGTGGAAATCTCATAAAGATGGACACTACGCTCATAGTTTGCACAGTGTAGCGATCTGAATGAGAAATGTCCCCTATTGGCTTGTGCATTTGAACACATGATCCCCTGCCTGGTGGTTATGTTTGGAAAGGCTATGGAGCCCCTGGGAGGTGGAATTATGCTGATGGAAGTATATCACTGGAGGATAGGATTTGAGGTTTTGAGGTTTTATAGTATTGTTCCACTTCCTTCATTCTTTCTGCTTCCTGTCATGGTTAAGATGTGACCTCTCAGCTTCCTGCTCTGGCTGCCTGCTGCCATGTCTTTCCTGTCTTTCTTGATTCTCCATCTACAACTTTAAGCCAAAAACACACTCTTCTTTTTTAAAGTTACTTTTAGTCACTTTTTTAAACCATAGCAACAGAAAAGCAACCAATACACATGTGATTTGAAAGTCTAACAATAATATCCAGGCTTACTGTCATCGTGTATACTGTATGACAGGCCCGATGGCTCAGATGTGGTAATCTGAGCAGAACTAAAATCCTTTGCTCTTTAATGTGTATTTGTTTAATCCACACAAGAGACAGTGGACTTTTCTACAAAAATTTAACATTACAAATTATTACAATCTGTATTGACAGATAATTGATATCGCCACATTATTGTTGCATGCATTAATGCAAACAATGTGGATTTTTTTTCAGCTCATAAAAATTAAGAAGCAAAGACCAAAGCTGAGTATTTCCAATGAGATTCAAGGGTGAAATTCATAGAAAAACCTTTTCATATGCATTTCTAGATCAACAGTGTAACCTTTCCATTGAGGAGACATGAAGGAAGAGGACAGACAGGCAGTCTTCATTCTCAGCATTGATGGACGTGACTGTGAATTTTAGTAAACTATAAGGGAATACTTAAAAACCTGTACTCCATTAAGCTGAAAAATCTAAAAAGAATAGCACCCTATTAATATGCTCTTTTCACTTAATCTGGAATAGAATTTAGAACATTTCACAATAGCTTCTCAGATTTTAAACTTCTGTCTTGGAATTAACATGTCAGTGATCATCCTAAATTCTTCTAGGGCCATTGATGCTTAGAAACTGAGAGGCCCCTGAGCATTGCCAGTCACGTGATTTCATTCCATTTAGCCATTTGCTTCTCTGGTAGATGAGGCCACTGCCTTGGTGTCATAAGGCAGCTCACGCTGACTTCTCGAACACTAGAACTCAGCATAGTGCCCTGGGTGGTTCCACTCACGCACTACCTGTTGACAGTGACGGTGTTCTATTTGGCTTGAAATAGCCACATTAAGTGAAATGGAGTAGCATAATTGGTAGTCAAATTTCAACTCATTTTATTGGCTCGGGAATCACTAAAGATAATTACGGTGGGAACTGACATAATACAGGTGCATGTGGAGAAAATTGTCTTTTTTATTGAGTTCGTGTAATAATTTACCATCTGATGTATAAGTATATTAAGAATGAAAATGTATTTATTTCATGCCTTCTTAAGAAATATTTCTGAATTTAGAGCGATCAATTTTCCTTTATAGATCATTATAATAATGTTTTAATAGCACCTTTTAAAGTATTTCGCTTAATTCTCTCCTACTACCCTGGTCTTTTTCTGTGATGTATTAATCGCTCATTTTTTTTAATGTAATTTAAATGGCTTCCTGTTTTCCCATTATTATATTAGCATTTAAATATTTATTTATTCAAAATGCTGGTATTCCTGTTGTTAAAGTCAAAAATACAGAAAAGACTTCAACTGTTGAAACAGAAGTCAAAAATATAGCTATAGCAAAGCCTTTAACTAATAAGGCAGAGGCCATGCAAGGGGGCGACTAAACAATTTAATTTCTACTTGAAAACACTAAGGAGGGTGAAGGCATTGCTGAGCTGACTTAACACTATTCTTGCCCATATGCCAGGGTAGTTTATAGGAATTTATAACCAGTAACGAGAGTAAAGGCACTAAGGTAGGAAAGGTTCAAGCACAGAGCAGCTATTTGAGTATGATATGACTATAGACTCAGAAGGTATGACTCATCCTGTATGCTGTTACTCTTGTTGCCCCATTGCCTGTTACTGGTGCCAATGTTCATTTTGTAATTGCCTCAAGACAGGATCAGCGACAGGAAAGGCTCATCTGCCAGTTATTATAAAGAATACAGCAGGAAGTTAATTTGTAGTATACAATTTAGGACAAAATTGAAGCGGTAGTATAGTGTTTAGCCATGGGTTCTAGTGAGGAATGGGTGATTGAGATTTGGATCCAAGGCTATGTTAATATAGACTCTGCCTTGCCTGGTTGTTTGCAAAAACATCCTGGCAATAATCTGGTTGATTTGAATAAACATGAGATGTTGTGGTGGATGGTAGAGTTTTCTTTGGGATAAAAGTTAAGTTAACTTAGATAATCTGCAAGCATCTGTAACAGAATCTCCCATAATACCATGAGCAAAATGAAGCTTGTGGGAGCCGTGGCATGGATTGCTAATTTCTCTTTGTGATGCCTGTCTCAATGAGAGGAAGTTGCCCTTTCAGAATGTGTACACAATAGCTGAGGGTTTTTGGAGGCAGAAACCTGTAGTTCATAAGAGGCAATTTACATATTCAAAAAATTTACAGTTCATAGGTAGTTTGTGTACATTTCTATGGGGTGTCGGCAGCAACAGCATGATAGATATCACAATGGGGAGAAAACGGTTTTTTTTATTTATTTTTATTGATTTATTTTTTACTGAGCACATATAACATGGATGCTGACAGACTGTGTGTTGCAAGCTTTCTATTTGGAGTTAGCTATAGAGTGGAACTCCGAATAGATCACCCCTGGAACACAGCACATGATCCTTATGACAATTAGCTTCTGCTTGCGTTTGTGGAGCTGATATATTTTGACAGCATGGGTATGTTACCATATGCCGTAAACATCTACAATGTGGGCCAAGAGTTACAGTACCGCCTTTACTTCACAAAGGGAGTCATGCGTGGCGTTCTTACTAACACTGAGTGTGTTTGGTTTTGAAATGAGAGGGGAGTGTTCATTGTAGGTTGCTAGGCTCAGTATTTTACAGCTTGGGACTATGGCTCTCTGAGGAGAACGTTGAGGCCCATGTAACTTGACTGGTGAAAACGGTACAGCAAGTGCTTTGCTCCGGATTAGACACACTGTTATCACAAACATATCCTGAAACACTGAAAGATTCTAGTCTCGAGAGCCATGGTGAAAGTTCTCTGCCCACTCCCCTGGCTCATGTCACTGAGCTTTCTTCTTCGGAGCTTCTGTGATGCTGCTGCACTATAGGAAACTGCAGCTGGGCAGTTATCAATATTACTTACAATTCTAGAAGCTGGAAAGCCCAGGAGCGAGTCCCAAGTGTCTCTCTCTCTCTCTCTCTCTCTCTCTCTCTCTCTCTCTCTCTCTCTCACACACACACACACACACACACACACACACACACACACACACACACACACACACACACACACAAGAACTTTACGCAAATCCATTGATTTTTATTTCTCCAGAGAATCCTGCCCGGCAGGAGAATTTAATAAATCTTTTTTAAAGTAGTTGAGAGTGGTTTCTGCGGAATTCAATCATTTGCTTAAAGAATGGTGGGGAGGAAACACAGGTGGGGGGGCCTGTGGCTGCCACAGCCTGCAGCCTAAGAAGCTAGCCCACCTGTGGTGCCACGCACAGGCTGCACAATGAGCTGCTGCTAACAGAAAAAAGCTGTCTGTATTTTGTAATGAAACCACCTAAGAGTTTCTTCTTGCTACCCTAGCACCTGCAGCCTGGATACCATGCCTTCCACCCTCAGGCCTTACATCCATCCCCTACTGCCATCAGCGGAAGATGTTGTACTCTGTGAATCATGTACAGCTTTTACTGACAAAGAGGAGCTAACCCATGTGTGATGGAAACACATACCTCCAGCAGATAAAGCCAATCCACGGTTTTAGTATCCAAAAAATGAGGCTTCACTGCAGTGAACAGGGAGGGACAAGTCTTAGGGACCATTTTGTGTTTTAAAGTTGATTTCTTGTTTGTATAATATCTAGGGTTACTGAGCTGGTGGTCCTGGGCTAACCTCCTTGTTTAAGGAGGAGGTCAGGGGTAACAATGAGCACCTGAAATGCTGGTCCTTCATTAGCTAGAGCAGTATCACAACTCCCTTAAATTGAATTGAGTCAGAGAGAACATTTACTTGCAAGCATTTCTCATGGCAGCTTGAGTTGCCATGCACACACTTGAAACATACTAGAATAATTTTTACAATTTATATTTCCACTGAAGGGTAACTTTAGTTAGTAATTTATATGCCTTAATTTCATGGAAGGTTAGGTCAGTGCTTATCCAAGGCAGTATTGAGTGAGTACTGTAGCAAGCCTCTTTGAAGCAGGGTATGGAAGTTGTACTGATTGCTAAGAATGCCCATTTGGGTTTAAAAATTCCTCCTTACAACTTTTCTTGCTTTGAATTATTCTAGTCTTGACATTTTACAAATTGTGTTTTTATTTCTCCATTGGGAATTTTATATAATGTGTTTTATGCATATTCACTCCCCCCCAGCTCCTTCCGGATCTTCCGCCATCTCCCTCCTCACCCAACTTCATGTTCTCTCTTTCTTTCTTAAAAATAGAAGAAACACATGAAATCTAGTTTGTGTTGCTGGGTGACGACTCCCAGGCATAGGGTCTGCCCTTGAGTGTGGTCCATATACCTAGTGTTACTCCACCAAAGGAAACTGTCTTTCCTTCACCCAATAGCAGTAAAGTCCCAAAGCTACTCAGATAGGCGTGAGACTGGGTTCCTTTTCCTTCCTCCATGTTGGAATTTTGTCTGGCCTGAGTTTGTGCAGGCCTTGTGCCTGCTGTCACAGTCTCTGTGAGTCTACATGGTCCTGCTGTGTCTGGACAGTATTGTTTCCCAGAAGACTTCTTCCACCTCTGGCTTTCACAATTATTTTGCCCCCTCTTCTACATAGATCCCTGACCCTTGAGGAGAGGGAGTGATATTTAGGGCTGAGCACTTCTAATTCTCTCATTCTGTACATTGACCAGTTGTGACTCTCTGTGTTAATTGTTATCTACTGCAAGAAATGTCTCCAAGGAAGGTTGAGAAACACATTCTTCCATATGAACAGCAATATGCCATTGGGAGTCATTTTAATGCTATGTCCATTTAGCAGAATAATAGTAATAGGTTTTCCTTTCTGGCCTATGTATTCAGGTGTTAGGATGAATTAACAGTGTTGGGTATGGGTTCCATCCTATAAAACGGGCCTTAAATCCAGTAAGAAAGTGGTTGGTTACTTATACAACATTAGTGTTACTATTGTACCCTGTGGGCCTATCTTGCCAGGCAGGTCATTATTATAGCTTGCAAAGTTTGTCGTTGAATGAAATCGATGGTTGCTTTTATCCTCTGTCAATATGTAGAACACCTTCCAGTAGTATGAATGTTAGCCAATGGAAATGAAGCTTCCAATTGAGTTCCAGATAAATTTATCCATGTTTTATGACTTAAGAATGTGGTACCTTCAGCAACAAATTTTTACTGTAACGCTTTCAAGGGTGGCTAAGATTATTGGCAATAGCTTGTAATATGTGAGGAGTCTATGGATACCCCTGGCCAACAACAAAAAAAAAGAGGTAACCTATTATAGCTCTCTGTGTGAACTACCAATCTAGCAAGAAGATAGAGATGGCAGAACCCTGGGCGGAATCACATTTATTACCCTTGTATGCAAGTTAAAGAGAGCCTGGAAGCTGCCAGGACTCTGAACTCACCCTCTGAACAGACCAAGCTATGGGAAAGTTCCCAGAACAGGGAGGAGATGGCAGCTAGATAGGAATGGTCTGTGGGTGGAGGGTGGCAGGGTAGTGGGTGGCAAGGTAGTGGGAACCTGGGAAGGGTTCTGCAGAATTTGGATCAGATGGCTTCTCTGTATCTTGCTTGGGGGGCATGTGGTACTGAGAGTTTTATTTGATAGCCTATGCCATCTAGCTGTGGTATTTCGACTCCCCCCATTATATGGTATCTTCATTTAAACTTTTATATGTTTATAGCTTAGGAAGCTTCTATGGTAGTAGGTTTATGTCTTAAATATTTGAAATCTCCTTTGTTTTCATTGTAGGAAAGTGTTCACTTTAACTTCTCATATAGAATCCATAGAGAACCTTAGAGGGTTCGCCAAGACAGCTTTAGTACATACATCACCCAGCGGAAGGGAACAGCCTCCTTATGTCTCACTCAAGTGACAAATTGAACTTCGAGTGGCTGCCAGCACTCAGCTTTTGCGTCTGCTTCTCTTTCTGCATGTGTGCGTCACCCTGTATGTTATGCTCAGCGTCACCCTTCAAATTATTCTCTGCATTACGTCAGGACTTCTGTTTCTGTGCAAAGTACACTTGCGTATGCACCAGACGGAACCCCTAGGGTAAGCAATGGATTCCTATGAACCGCGTGCCTCTGCTCTCAGAGAGGAAGCCATTGTCTGATGTGGTCTGATGCACTTTGCCACCTTTCTACTGGTTCACTGCTCTGCGTATTTCTGCTGAATGCAGTGCCTCCTCTGCATTACTTGACACACTTTTTTTAAACCTCCATCGGAGGAAGTGGTTTTCACATTGGGAGCATGACCCCCAGAAACACTTCACTTCTTCTGCTTAAAAAATTCCAAATGCCTGGACAATGTTTTCGTGCAACATAGAAAGATTTTTCAGCAAGAAAACATTTTTAAAATCTTTTAAAAAATATTTGACTTAACAGTATTTTTGAGCTCTGTTTTTTCTCTTCAAAGACAATACTGTTAATGTATTATTTTTTTCTTTAATCTTGTTAATCAATTTCCAAACCTTATCAAGCCTTATGACTGCATCTGAAAGTTTCCTGTGTCCCTGGGCTTAACAGTCAAATCACAGCATCAAGTTTCCCCAAGCCTTCACACACCAGGAACAGCTTCCCTGTGGATCTAACTTAGTGTTTGTTTCTGAGATAAAGCCATAGTGAACCTTTATTACCTCCAATCTTGTCATCTTGGATAGTAAGAAAGTTTTAGAGAGAGGTTAAACTATTAAGTTAATATATGTAAAGCATGCATCATGTTTCTTAACATAGATAATGTGTTAAATCAGCATTGACTTTTCAGAAAAAAATCTTAGGTATTTTTGAAAATTCATTTTATTTTTTGATTATACATATGTTTATGTCTATCGGTGAGTCTAGGTAGGTGCCATGGAAGCCAGAAATGGCCATTGGATCTCTTGAGCTGGATTTACAGGTGGTTATGAGCTGCCTGTTGTGTATATTAAGTACAGAAATCCAGTGGTTTGCTGAAGTAACAGATATTCTTAACTGCTCACCTATCTCTCCAGCTCTTCTTAGAAATATTATCCTTCTCAACAAAACTTTCTGGACTCTTGACCAAATCTTACCAGAAAATAAATTCAGTAAAGTCTACAAGAAAACTTCTGTAGATCTCTTTTCTCTAGCTTTTTGCTTATTGAAAATATAAAACATATTCTTTGCATAGAATGTATTATGATTATGGCTTCCTCTCCCCCAGCTCCTCCAAGATCCTCCCTACTACCCTTCCTATTCAAGTCTAAAACTTTCTGTCTCTGTTAGAAAACAAATGGATATCTAAATAATAAGAAAAGAAAATAAAACAAAAGCAAACAAACTGGAACAGGGCAAAACAAAGTGGCAGAAGAAAAAGAGTTAAATAAAAACACAATATAGATGCAGAGACACACACATTCATATACACAGGAATCCTATAAAAATGGAAAAACAGAAGTCATAATATATATGCAAATGACCTGTAAGGTTAAACATTTTTTTAATGTCCTGACAAAACTTTATGAGACAAACAACCTCCAAAGAGTCATTAAGTTAAGTTGTGTTAATCATTTACTGCTGGGCATTGGACCTGTCCTTAATGATTTGTGTGGTAGTTTGGATGCAATTGGCCTCCATGAGCTCATAGGAAGTGTAACTATTAGGAGGTGTGGCCTTGTTGGAGGAAATGTACCACTGTAGGGGTGGGCTTTGAGGTCTCCTATACTCAAGCTTCACTCAGTGTAGACTCAGTATACTTCCCATTGATTTCAGATCAAGATGTAGAACTCTCAGCTTCTTCTCCAGCACCATGACTATCTGTATGCCACCATGTCCCACCGTGATGATGATGATGAATGAAATCTCTGAAAATGTAAGCCACCCCAATTAAATATTTTTCCTCAATAAGAGTTGCCATTGTTGTAGTGTCTCTCCCCAATAATAGAAACCCTAACTAAGACAGTTTATAGCTACAGTAAGACTCCTCTGAGCTGGAGAAAACTAATTTGTCTTTGCAAGTGATTTTCAACTGCAGATAGCTTCTGAATTAGGGGTGGAGGCTTGTATCCACTTTTCTCAGAGGTGGAACTCCACCTGGCACAGATCCATGCATGCCCTATGCATACTGCCACAGTCTCTGTGAGCTCATATGTGCATAAGCCCTAGTGTGTTTTAAAGGCCTTTATTTCCATGGTGTCTTCTATCCCCTTTAGCTGTTATACTTTTTCAATCGCCTCTTCCACAGGGTTTTCTGAGCCCTGAGTGATTTGAAAGAGACATCCCATTTAAGGCTGAGTGTTCCAAGGTCTCTCACTCTCCACGTATTGCCTGGCTGTGGGTCTCTGTATTTGTTCCCATCTACTACAGGAGGAAGCTTCTCAGATAATGTCTGAGCAAGGCCCTGATCTACAAATACAGTGGATGTAGTTAAGAGTCATTTTATTGATACATTGTTTTAGCAAAAAAAAAAAAAAAAAAAGAATTTGGTTTTCCTCTAAGTCCTCGGCCTGTCTAGTGTCAGGTTTTCATTATCCTAGCAGTGTCCAGGATAGGTTCTACCTAATAAAGTAGACATTAAGTTCAATCAGATATCAGTTGGTTACTCCCACTACTTTTGTGCCACTCTTACACTAGCCTACCTTGCAGGCAGGTTATCATTGGGGATTAAAGGAATTGTTGCTGGGTTAGTGCTTACCTTTCTCCTTTGGTAGCATGCAGAGTACCTTCCAGTACTATGAACACTAGTCAGAAAGGGGTAAAGGCTCTAGGTAGTTACCTGCTCTACTTCTCCATGTTCAATGAGTTGTATAGGTGTTGTCATAAATAACAGGGCCTTACTGATAGTTTGTGGAAAACAGCCAATACCCTTGGCAATAGCCTGGCTTGTTTGGGTTTTCCAATGAGGCTTCTTTGGCCAACAACTCAGTTATATGCAACCTATTCCTGGTACTGAAATCTTCATTTGGTTACAAGATGTCCAGTTGGGACTCTGCCTCACCTGCTATTTGACTATTTCATCTAGATCACTTTCATACACATTGGTATATTAGGAAGCTTCTACTGTATTAAATTTCTATACTACTCCTCAAATGGCCCGTAATTTTAGCTGTCCATCCCATATGCCCTCCTTTTCCCCACTTTTGCCTTGACCATTTGGTCCTTCTGTTTCAGTATCCTCCTTATCCATCCATAACTATCTATTTCTCCTTTCTAAGGATTTATACCTCTTGTCCTTTACTCTATATCTAACCTCTGTGGTTATATGGACAGTGGCTTGCTTACAGAAGACTTAACAACTAACATCTACATAAAAGTGAATATATACCATATTTGTATTTGTATTTCTGGGTCTTTGTCACTTCACTTATTATTTTTTTTCTAGCTCCATCTATTTAATGGCAACTTTCATCGTCTGAATGGCTGTATTCATCCAGTATAGAGTCTATTACTCTATATTGTAAGTGCATCACATTTTCTTTATCCATTCTCCAACTGATTAACATCTAGTTTGTTTCCAACTTCTGGCTGTCATGAATAGAGCAGCAATAAATATGGTTGAACAAGTGTCTCTGAAGTAGGATGAGAGTCCTTTTGAAATATACCCAAGAGTGGTATAGCTTAATCTTGATTAGATATATTCCCACCTTCCTGTGAAATCACCACATTGATTTCCATAGTGGCTATACAAGCTTGCACTCCCTCCTGCAATGGATGAGGCACTTACGTAGATAGATCTTGCTTTATTTAAAATAATCCTTGTGGGAGCACTAAGGATGTATCTCAATGCAGAGTGTGTGCATAGCATAAATGAGATCCAGAGTTGTATCTACAGCATCTATTCATCAAACAAAGCTGCATGGTTCTTCTGGTTCCTATGAGTAGTTCTATTTAAGAGTACTAATAGCTGATGATGTTGGGACTCCAGCCATGTCTTTCTCTTCAGACAAACATCACATGTCCCAAAATCATTGTGGTTTAGTTCCAACGGTCCACATCCCCTATTTCTAAGATCATAGTCCTTGGCTGAAGTGAACCACCATTTTTTTTCTGGTTTTGTTTTGTTTTATTTGAGACAGTTTTCTGTGTATCCCTGGCTATCCTGTAACTTGTTTTATAGACCATGCTGGCCTTGAACTCATAGATCAGCCAGCCTCTTCCTTTCCAGTTATAAAATTAAAGGCATGTAACACCAACTGGTTTGAAACACCATTCTTAAGTGTGCCCAAATTATGTCATGTCTGCCCTCTTAACATGAAGGGGAGATACTTAATGGAGGCTTTAGGATGATACCCCAGTGTTACTGGGTTAGAGACATGCTGCTAGGAACATTTTAGTGTTGATGCTTCTAAAATTGCATATACCCTATATTTTGTTTCTGTACTTTTCCTACAACCCCCTAGAAGTATCCTCTTGGTCACTTTCTTCCAATAAATCAGTTATTAGTGTCTGCCTCTGAGAAATTTGTTCAGACAAGTTTAGAGACTGGACAGGACCAAGGTGAACAGCAGCAGATCCTCTGGTGAGGCTCGGGCAGTGTGTTGGCAGGGACACAGAGCATTTCATTAAATAAATAATATACAAATAAATCCCAAAATGTCCCCAGTTCTTGCTGTAGAAAGGTGATTCAACAACAAGAAAAATTGGCTCATTTATAAGAAAGTTTTCTAGTTCCAGCAGACACTGCAAATCCATGGCTATAATAAGCCCAGAGTAATAAAACCTCTTTGACTTGAGTATCCTCCAACAATTGATTGTTGTACATTAGCTAAGAAAACTTCATTAAAATAAGTATTTGTTAGAGCGCAGTCTTTCTTCTCTTTTAGGATCCAAACACTCCGTGGGATAGTGGAGGATATTTCATGTGTCACAGGCTCTGTGACTCCCTTCTGTTCATTTATTCTATCTTTATGTTTTGACAGTCAGATCTAAGGGCCAGAAGAAGACTGACACCTTAGGTTTCATTATCTGAAGATCTTCCCCTTCTTCAGCTCTGACTCTTCACATCAGTCTTCCAGTTTAAATCACGACCATATAGACAGTGTGTGGTTAATGTTTATCAGCTTTATTTCCCCATAGTTTATTTAACTGGAATCTTCCAGCCACTGTCGGAGGTAAACCGAAGCTGTTATTTCAGAAGAGCGCCAACCCTCATGGAAAACAATTGAGAACCTGGCAAATGGTGACAGCTGTTAAGCTATTTTCTGCTGTTCATTTAGATAACCAATGTATCAATAAGCAATGGGTAGCATAGAATAGAAGTTGTGCCACACGAGCCACTGGCAGCCTCATCTGTATCACTGGGAAAAGTCTGACCAAGTCTGTAGCATGTGACATTAACTTGAAACACGCAGTGACTTTATATAGTCCACACTTTTGTATGATGATAGGAAGTACGCTGTCATCTCTCTCAAATCATGTCCTATGCCATGCTGTGCTGGTGTGATTTTTTGGGACATTGTGCACTTTTCAGTATTTCTAGGAAAAACCATTTAATTTCTGGGATGACATTAATTAAAGTCAGGAGACATTAACATTTCATTTCCTACCAGTTTGCATATTATGTACTGAAATTTGGATGTGATTTATAGAAAATATATTCTGGTACTACAATTCTAAGGTTCATTCCCACGTAGCATCTGTAATTGTGTACTTTGGGCGGATGGAGTATGCATGCTTATCCTGAGGGTGGGACTGTATGTTTCAGGAAGATGTAATTATCATATGACTGAAGTATCTCTTCCATTGTTTTCATGATTCAGGTGAGTTTATAGGCTACATCTTTTAAGTGGTTGAGAAAGGCCCATTTCCTGCAGTGAAGTAAATCTTGCAGACTTTGGCTTCTTAGTGTGTTTACTTTGACATTTACAGTTGAAGGAGTTGAGATTAAGAAAATTTGAGGGGGTAACCTAAGCAAGCTTCTAGTGCAAAGGTTATGGGGGTATAAGGAATGCAGAGAGGGGAAATTGGGGAATGTGATGTGTAAGTCACTATTTTCTTTAATAGCAGGTTTAGAATTTTGAGAGATTTTAGGAACCTAGAACACATCCAAATAGTTACTGGAAGACAAAGTGTGGGGGTCCTTGGCTTCCAACAAAATTCTTATTATTAAATTCAGTTGAAAGTGTATTAATTAGCTAGGAATGGAAGAGTGTTAAACCACAGAATGAAAACCACAAATGACAAGACTAATATTCACGGGTGTTAGAGGATAAGCCGGAATTAGCAGTGTGATGTAACAGCTGACATTGACACCCTGAAGAATTCTGTGAGCTTAACCATGCCTGGCTGGAGGAAGCCTGGGTCCCTTGGACCACAGCTCACTCAGTATGCACAGCCCTACTGAAACTAAATGGGCCGCACCCCTGCATCTGCTATCAGCTACTGTGATTAGAGTCACACACATGAAATAGAGAAGCCCCTGAAAGGATGAGAAATCCTGGATGTTACCATGGGTGGAGGGAAAGGATGGAGAGATGGGGACATTATTTTTTTTGATTTTGGAATTAGATATGAATATATAACAGAGGATGATAATTTCCTCGATGCATGTCCAACTGGGAATATTTGGAGGCAGATGGACCATTGATGAACGAAAAAAAAAAAGTCTGACTGTATAATCTCTGTTAAGGCTGACCACCAACAGGGCCAGCTGCTGGCATCTGGAAGAGGCAACAGCAGGGGCAGAGAGCTGTCTAAGACTGTATCAGCTGTGGCAGGGATATATACTAAATGAGGAAGGGCTCATCTAGAAGTTTAGTTTTGGCTGTACTTTCATGATCCAATCGATTGTTCCCCCCCCACCACCTGCCGCCGCGCCCCGCACACACTTTGGGAAGTCTTCAGCCAGTGAATACAGTGGCTCGGAGCAATTCTGAATTAAAGTGGAGCTACGTGTGAGCAGTTTCCTTGTAGCTCAGAGCCCCACATTTTGAATTTGTAGCTCTGTACCCCTATCATCAATGTAAAGAATGTTCTGGTTTAGAGCTGAATTGATTTCTTAGCTCTTTCCTCTAACTGGCTAGAGATCTTTTGTTATTTTACTCTGATTGGATCTGAATTTGTTTTATTTAAACTGCTACATTATTTGAAAAATTATGACCTTATAGATTCTAATTATAAAATCCTTCATTAGAAAATAATTTTACACTCTCAAATCTCTATGAGTCATGCTTGTCCCTCACTTGAACGATGAGTCAAATATTATTGCATTTTTAGAGGTCCTTTTACTTAGCCAACAGAATTTAAGCATCAAGACTTCAACATTATAACATACTGTCTTGTGCAGCTTAGAAATTATAGAGAAACATTCTCTCCTTTTTTTTTTCAAAGACTCAGCGGGGTTTTATGCCTGTATAATTGATGTCTTGACTTAAGAAAAACATTTGGTTTTTATCTCAGTCCTGAAACCTCTTTTCAATGTTTGTTCCCTGTTGTCTGGAAAGCTGGGAGAGATACGAGAGATACAGTTCCATCCTTCTGGTTTGCTTGTCCTGGTTGGTAATACTTCACTCACGTTCTGCTGGAAAACAATTGAACAGCTGGTTCACTCTATCTCTACCTCATTATGTACAACTGCAAAAGAAAGCCACCATTTCAGCACTCTGCCTGCGTATACTCTCCTAACTGCTGCCATCATATGGTTCCGAAGCTGGAAAATCTCTAGTAAAGAATTAAATCTGTATAATGTGACCTCTGATCTAGTGTCCAATATACAATAATTTCCTCTATTCATGCATCACCCAGCACTCGGTAATTCAATTTATAGTATTCTCTACATTTTTTCTCTTCACACACATCAAAACACAGTATCTGTGTATCAATTGTTATAAACCATGTTGCTATTTGAATGCATAGATGTGAAAATTGATGCTTTAAATCATCATTTTTTTCATAGACTAAAATGTAACTATTCAGTTACTGTAATTTATTTGCTCTTGATCAGTCCATGGAGACTTCACTGAGTAAACAAAGTATTGATACGAATAGAACAAGGAAGACTCTGCTGTTGAGATTTTGGGAAGCGTGAAAGCTCCTGAGGAAAGCGATCTTATTTTCTGGCTTACTGACTGCGTGCATAGTGAGAGCATTTATCCTCACACTTCTTGCACTTTTCTAAACCTTTACACCCATCATTTCACCTGAGTAACTTCTAGTCTTCAAGTAGGAGCATAGATGTTATTTTCTTGAACAAAGCTTTCAAAAAGAAATATCTCATTACAATGGGCAAATTACATTCTTAAGCTGCTTCCCTACCTCTGAAGAATAGAAAAGGCATCACTGTCTCATGTGATGGCTTTGAGGGAG
The DNA here is from genome assembly GCA_004026605.1 of Ondatra zibethicus. Classification (NCBI taxonomy): domain Eukaryota; kingdom Metazoa; phylum Chordata; class Mammalia; order Rodentia; family Cricetidae; genus Ondatra; species Ondatra zibethicus. The sequence goes on along the minus strand of PVIU01003152.1, from coordinate 79,557 downwards.
TTAGAGACTTCAGGAGACTACAGAGAGAGAGAGAGAGAGAGAGAGAGAGGTGTATGTATGTGTGAGTATGTGCACATGCATATCTGTATATACCTGAGTATATGTGTGTATACATTCTGTGTATGTATATGTGTGTGCATGTGTTTGTGTGTGCCTATAATTCTATTTATGCATGTGTGTATGTATATTTGTATATGTAAAAGTTTATGTCGGTGTATGTATGTATATATGTGTATGTTGTGTGTATATATACAAGTGTGTATGTAAGTAAATCTGTTTCATACTTTCTTTATAAGGCTATATTAACTCTTTTCTGGAGAAATACTGTTTCTAAGGACCATCTACTCTCTTTTGAGCTCCAATTTAGGATTAAATCTTTCTGGACTAAACTATACTAACTATTTTACATGACTATTCCAAAGCACATTCCAGCTACTTTATCCTCTGGACAGGCTCAGATAATGCCCTTACATATTCATGTTTTACTGTGGGTGTCACAAAAGGATGAAAGCAGGCTTCACACAGCATTTAACATGGGTTGATTTAGAGAAACAATTACCGCTGTCATGCTTCATCTGTAAGTGTTTTCAACAGCATGAAGTATGAGGTTTTACGTTGTCTTCTAGGAATGGACCTCAACATATATTTTTGAAATTTTCTTTTTGTAGCTACGTGACACTTAAAAGTGAAATGATAATTAACATAATTACCTTTAAAAATAGCTAGTTTTATTGACATCAAAGAGAAAACACCAGCTATTCTTCACCACAGTTATAATGCTAGAAAGTAGAAGGCTTGTTTTACTACCTGATCTAAAATTATTTATGTGATATGAGAAAGTGAGAATATTCTAAGAAAATATGAGATAAAATATAACTCTTTCATGTAGAAAAGGTGCGCATTTAATCATTTTTTTCAAAGAAAAATGAGACTTTGTCACAAAACTTTCTCAACTGATCTTGTGGCATTCTAAATGTAATTAGTAATCCTAATATACAAATACCCAAGTTGTGAGTATAATATCTGTGTCTGGGGGGCAGTGTGTCTTACAAACTGGTATTCATTGCAATGTTCTTTGGGGATTATATTGTCAATCATCCAAACACTGGGCATTTGTGTGGTAAACTTAGCAACTTAGGAAAAAGAGGATAGTTGAAAATACATGTGACCTTGGAAGAAAAAGTTTAACTCCTGTCGAGTCTTCCTTCAAATTCTTCTCTTCTGTATCATTATCCACTACTATAAAAATAGCCTGTTGGAATTCTCTTGCGTTGTTGTTAATTTTCTTAAAAGTTAATTTAAAAACAACACATTTAAAGTATTTTTCCTAACCAAATTAGTCAAAAATTGCTTACAGGACAACTAACCATGATTAAGCAGGTTCTTCTCAGAGTATGCCTTTTTCTAATGCAGTTTGCATCAGACTTGCAGGAACCCATTTTATCACCTTGTTTGTAGATCTGCGATGGTAGGACTGTCATCTGTATTTGTGATGTACCAAAGGAAACACGGATGGTCAATATTTTCATGGTCTATAGAGGAACCAGGAAGAAGTGAGCGTAAATCTCCACGGAAATGCCCATGTGAGTTTCTCACAAAAAATAGGCAAAATCAACACTAAACATATTTGTTCTCCCAGTGATTTGTAAATAGATTTCTGGATTTTTGATGAAGGAAGATGAAGAGAGGTGGGAACAATGTGGCTCAGGGGTTAAGAGCATTTACTGCTCTTAGATCACACCTGAGTTCAATGCCTAATACCACTTTGGGGAGCACACAGCTTCCTGTAACTTTAGCTCCTGGTGATTCACTGCCATCTTCTGGCCCCGAGGGCACCTGCATTCACTTGTGCATAGCCACATGCAGACTCATAATTAAAAATAAAATAGATCTATAAAAATAAAAATACAAAAATAAATATTTTGCTAATATTAGAAAAGCACTATAAAGGAAGGAAAAATGGCATGATCTCCTGAGTGCATTGGGAACATGGGGATCATGAGAGAGGGTAGAAGGGGAGAGAGAGGAAGAAAAGGGAACAGAGAAAAATGTATAACACAATTAAAACAATAAAAAGAAAATCACTATAAACTACATAAACCAAAGTACGAGGGTTTGAAACACCAGATACAATCAGCACTGGGCCTCAGTGTGGGGAATAATAGAGATAGGGGACTTAAGACCTTCAACATTCAACATTCCGCCTCAGTGTGAAGAAAAGAAAGACATACGTTATAAGTATCATTGAGGGTTTGGAGAAGTTGAGATGTTTGTGCCTTGTTGAATATGTATCACAGGCACCAGGAGAAACCAATCAAGATCTTTTTTTACACACTGTTCAAAGTATAAGTACCAAAATGATACAGCAACCACATATGTGTATTTGCATCTAAAGCAATTGAAAGGAGGGTCTCCAGTGCTGCCTGTGTCTCAGGCAACTTTTAGTGTGATACACAAAGGAAAGATACAGAAGCAACCTGAAGTGTTCAATAAGAAGAACTAATAAAGGAAAGATGCTTCATAGGCATTAGCCCACATTACAGGGAAAAGGAATGCCACATATGAGGGTCAAGAAGTCCACAAGTTAAGAAAGAAATAAAACAGCCAGAGCTGTGCCAATAGCACCTGGTTCAGTTTCCATGAAGAGTTGATTTCCCACTTTCCCCCTTAACTACACATACTATGATTAAATGTGTAAAGCATGACCTAAAATAATCTAAAAGTCTCTTGTAGGGCATTGTGAGAGAAAACTTCACAGGTAATAAAACACCGACTCCTAATCATTTTCATTTTTGCTAGTGTGATGTGCAGTTTCTTGGGAAATTGTTTCCTCTAGGATTTAGTGGCTGACAATGGATGCGCATAAGACTTTCATGGATCACCCTGAAGGCCCCTTGTTTGACTTGTTCTTACATGGGCAATTGTCAGGCTTAAGCTGAGTCTCAAGGTGTTGTCTAAAAGGAGAGGCGTTCATCTCAGCCACTCTTGAAAGTTTATGATTTCTGTGTGGGCTCTTTCATAACATTGCTAGATTAAACATAGGTTTGTTTTTCTATGTCCCGGTGTGACTGCCTCCACGGTGTTGGGTTTTACTAAAGGATATGTTACTTGACCTCAAAGGAATTCTTAACCTAGCTGCAATCCCAACCTTAACCCTACTTTAACCCCATCCTTAATGGTAACAGAAAACCCCAAATAACCCTAAGCATAGGGATAACCTTAACGCCAGCCATCACTAACCCAAGTTCACAACTTAATCTTAACACTTCACTTAAACCTAACACAAACCATAACTTGAACACTGAAAGTAAAAAAAAGACCAAAACAAAAATCAAATAAATCAACAACCATAACTAAACAAACAAACAAAAAATACTAGCCTAGCTATGACAACAACCATGACCTTAACACTAGGACCACAAAGTACACTAAATCTATAGTAGCCTTATGCCTATGAGAAGCAATATCAAGAGTGAAAATTCTGAAACCTCACTATAAGCCTAGCCTAAACCCAGATCACACACTAACACTGATCAGAACATTACCTGTAAATGCACAACTCTAGGTCAACCTAGGCTTAGCCCCGAGCAAAATCTAACCTAGCTTCTAACTTTACCGTTAATCTAGACATAAACCTAACACCAAAATATACCTCCAAAACTAAATTAAATTTAACCCTACTCCTGACTCTATAATAGCAATAACTCTGAATTTACCTCTAACCATACCCTAACTACAGTTCTAATCCTAATGGACATTTTCCTGGGGTCTCCTTTCTTTATGATGGCCCAGTAATCACCAGCAGCAGAAAGGGTCCAATGTTATAAATGCCATGAATATATGGCTAGAAATATTTATGCTTAAAAATGCCTAAAGATTATTGTGTCCACCTCATATCCACAATCATATGATACTTGGAGGTATTTATCTCAATGGTTCTATGGATTTGACACTAAGTTAATAATACTGGTGAATAATAGAGGAGTCAGCACTCCATCTTAACTACTGATTGTTCTACTTGATACCGATTTTTGTATAATGTTTGGCATTTTCATAGACTACTAAAAGTCATTTTAAAAAAGAAAATTGGGGAGCATTTCAAATGTGCAAAGAGGCAGCCGCCTAATCTTGGACCAAAACTTCCTTACACTATAACTAGGTGCAATGGGAGGAGGTAGCCAGGACAAGGAAGGATAGGTGTGGCTTGGAATGGCTGAATAAGAGTTACTGTAGCTGCAGGTGAATGTGAAGACAGGGATTGAGGTTGAGCACATTATTCTCACCAGAGTCAAGCTCTTTGGAGTTTCCTTGTTTATGCAGCAGCAAAACAAAGGGTTGTCACCTTTGAGGGTTAGCACTGACTTGGGATGGTTAGGGCAAAAGAACTTTGAGCTCATCAGTCTTTATCCTCAAGCTGCTTTGGTGTACTAACTGATTTTGCTACCTGACAGTTTTTCTCATCATGGTTTTAGTCTCATATTATTTTTGTTCTAAAGAGACGACCCTGACGATGTCACTATTTAAGAGAAAAACATCCCCTTCTCTTTCCTGTTGCACTCCTCTGCCTCCTGGAGTACCACAGAGCCTCTTACATCTCTCACTGTGCTTCTGTCTCAGGTCAAGGTCTAGGATTGCCTCTGGAAGGAAGCACACATCAGTGGTCCATCTCTCCCCATCCCTTGTGTCATTCAGCTGAGTGACTGAGCGGAAGACCTGAATAGCACAGGAGTTATTTTTCATAGCTTCCCCTTTCCTTTTCATAACTCTATAGTTGTAAAAGTCACACTAAACTTGACAGAGGTGCTGAGGTGAGCAGTCTGTGGAGGAAGGAATAAAAGAGGTGCAGAAAGCGTCTGTACCAATAACACCAGATATTACTCTTTTACTGGCCATGGCTTTTGTCAGGAGAATGACCTATCATAAATCTTAATAAAAAGTGAAAAACTAGTTCTAGATTAAGCAAATTAAGATGTAGGCTCGCAGTTCAAACGAAACTCCTCTTTCTCTCATTCCTGCCCCTGCATGTGCCACAGGTGCCTCTGTGTAGCTGTGCGTGTGTGCACACATGCGTAAAAATTAGACTCGCATGACCGTCCATCCCAAACAATTTTGCTTTGGTAGGAATTATCTTGTACACACTTCAAAACAATTATTTTACTTCCTGAACTTTTCTAGAACGTACGATAGAATTAGAGAGGCCAAGAAGAATAAAGCAATAACTTAACTCCATTCTTAGGTTCCCAGAGAATGTGTGAGAAGCCATGAAGTAGATGAACCACATCACTTGGCTCTGCCCACTGTTCCCTCAGAAACACTGTGAGCCAGTGTCTATACATTTGAACTCCACTGGAGCAAGACAGAAGTCATTTTTAAGCTTTATCATCCATATTGCCCAGAGTTAATGCCCATACACAGACTTCTGAGCAGACAGTCTATAGCAAGAATAATTTCTAAATCCTGCAAGTCCAGGCTAGAACTCACTGTTATGGGCTGAATACTTACTTTGTCCTCTCCCACTATTCAAATGCTGAAGTCCTGACCTCCAGTCTAATGATGTATTTGAAAATATGAGTTTCAGAGGCCATTCAAATGAAGTCTTGGGCATGTACGGGTATGTACTGCATTGGTATCCATATAAGAGACACCAGAAGACCCATTTACACACACACAGGAGGCCAAGGTAAGACAAACTCTTTGGCAAACCATGAAGAAAGCCCTCATCAAGAACGTAATTAGCTTGCACCTTGAGATTTAAATTCTGAGCCACGATAAATTTCCGTTGCATAAGCAACATTCTCTGTGATATTCTGCTCTAGTACACAAAGCTGAATAAGAGGTCCAACACATCTTTTTCCTTTTCAAATATCCCTGAGCATCCCTGCTGCAGATAGAGTTCCAGTCTGTTGAGATGCCTGCAGGCTGTGCAGAGGGCTTCAGGGTGGCAGCTTTGTGAGTTGTCAGTGTGGTGGGGTAGGCTCTTCAGTGAGGCAGCTGCTTGGGAATCATCCTCGCTCTTCTAATTTTCCCCAACAGAAGCTCACTGGTTCACCAAGTTGGGCTCGGCTGCAGTCATTACTTTGGTCTGGCATGGGTTCCCTATCTGGGGTAAGGAGATACGTATGTTGTGTTTCCCCAGGAAACACTTCTGCACAACTGCTGTCTCCTAATGAAGGGTATGGATTCTTAACCCGGGGGGGCTTTCAAATGCATGACCGGCTGTGTTTTAGCAGTGAGGCTTCTATTAATAGTTTTATAATAAATTTGTCTCTCTGAACATAGGGCAAAGTTGAATTTCTTACATCTATATGAACTCTAACTCAGACCTTTCTGAACTACAATCCTCTGTTGTTTTGGATACTACAGTACTTCTTGAGTTCTGTTGACATTTTTAATTCTCAACCAAGGGAGTCTTCTAACTCCACTTGTGTACCAGGATCCAAGTGTACTAAATGAGCCACATTGTTTTGCACTCCTGGGTCATCTCAGTTACTAGCCTCACCTCTGTTGATGGTAGGGGACTTTACCCCTAGGTCATTTCCTGTGCAGAATTACTAAAGGAAAGAATGAATCCACATTTGAAGTTCCTGTATTTCTGTGCCTATATAGTCTCTCCCTTCTTTTACATCTCTAATTATTTGCATGTAATCTTTTAAAAGATAATTCAAAATTGTTTTGTCTTACCCCCTTAGACCAGAAAAAATTTGAATGTAATTACCAGAGATTTATGCATCTGTGCCTTTGGTTATCTTTGGTTTATTTACAAATCATTATAAGGCCTGAGTATGGAAGGATAGACACCTCTTTGAATATTAGTTTGGGAAAGCAATAAGCCTAAAGTAATGATTAGTACTTTGAATAGGATTTTATCACACTGGCCTGTTAGCTTCCTAATTACTTTTCATGCTCATGTATGTTTTTCCACAGTGGAACCTGAGTTTCATGAACCCAGAATGCTAGTTACACACTTTTGCTTTAAGACAAAATATAAGACTGAAGGAAATTGACTTATCATAATTAACTTTAGTTGATTCACACTGAAGAGGCAAAAAATACTAGATTTGGTTAAATTTCAAGCAACTCTGTAAAATACTAGCTGTAATTTAATTTAGGCCTTTTTATACATGTTGTATTTGTTGTGCTAGAATTGCATATGTGTTATATAGCTTCTGGCTATTGCTGTGTTGATTTCTGGCTAGTGACTAGATATAAAACATAAGGTCTAAGGTATAATATTTAATGTCTTTCTAAATAGTCAAAATTTTGATATCAAAGAAGGGTCCATGAAATATTAGAACTGAGTCATCATGTGCATATTTGGAATAATGTTCAGAACCTTTGGAAAGGTATTGGAGAGAGAGTTTCCTTGCCTACAAGTTTGCTTTTTTTCCTCCACTACAGGGTGGAGTATGGAGGTGGCAAAAACAGTCTGAACATGTAGATGTGAAAACAGCCCTGGAGAACTGTAGAGCAATAAGAATGAGTGTTCTCTGTTCTCGTGGTGCATCCTACGTGTATGCCTCAACGTATTCTCAGTGTGTGTCTGTGTGTCCGTGAATGTGCCTGTGTGTCTCTGTGTGTAAGGGATAGGAAAAGAGAGGGGGGAAGGAGAGAGAGAGAGAGAGAGAGAGAGAGAGAGAGAGAGAGAGAGAGAGAGATTATGTATGTGTTCTTCATGCTCCAGGATCCCCAGAAATCTCAAAACTTGTATAAGTTGTTTAATGATATCATCTCTTGACAGCTCAGGTTCCTCTTCTAGTAAATGGAGTAATAATGAAACCATCACTGTGGAAGTCATATTCCTGCCTCTTGAAGTTAATCTGCATGACACATACCATAGCCCTAAGACTACACCTCTGAGTGAAGCCATTTTAATAATGCAAATACCACTGCAGATGGGCTCTACATTTTGTCTGCACAAATAAACAGCTGCTGTGCGCTCTTCCGTATGCTGTGACTATATGTTGCTCTCATTGGTTGGTAAAATAAAAGCTGCTTTGACCTATAGCAAGGCAGAATATTGCTAGGCAGGAAAGCCAAACTGAATACAGGGAGAAAGAAGGGTGGAGTCAAGAGACACAAGCCAATCACCCAAGAAACAAGATGCCAGCAGAACAGTAAAATCTATAGCCACATGGCAATACATAGGTTAATAGTAATGGGTTAAGTAAATGTAAGAGTTAGTTAGTAGTAAGCTGAACCTTAGACCAAACAGTTTGTAATTAATATTAATTCCCTGAGTGATTATTTAGAAGCAGCTGCGGTACAGGATAAGACAGAGAAACCTCTGTTTACAAACAGCCTCCAACTTTACAACTCTAACCATTATGCACACACTGATAGCTTACTTGCACAAGCAAAAGTGTTACCACCTATGAACTCAACAGTTTAAATCAGGAACACATGGACATGTCACAATGTATCAGAAAATTCAGGTCTGTGAGCTCATGTTAACATAACAGACTGACTGGTGTGATAACCCTTCACGTGGGTTACATAAAAGAAGGGTTGCCTAGCACTGAAATATGGCACCATCCACCCACCTGAGGGGTGCCTTTCACTGAGGTATAGCAGCAGCCATGTAACTGCCACCAGATCCTCCAGCACATGCATCATGGAACTGTGGAGTGGCAAATTCTCAACACGTCCTTAAGGTTTCAAGTCTTAGCCTAGGAACTCCTTTAATAGCCATTCTGATAGCATACGGTATTTCCACAGAAGTACCATGTGCAGTTCCAGGGCTAATATTGGTAATTCGAAATAGAATAAAACAGGAAAATATCCCATGGAAACACATGGAAAAGGGGAAGTAGACGCATAATCTCACCCATAACCAAGAAACTATTTGTACCTGATACCAGTTGGGAAAGGGGTGGTCACTCTCAAATCAATCATCAATCAAGACAGTGTCCCATGGACTTGCCTATAGGACAAGCTTATAGAGCAGTGATTCTCAATCTGTGGATTGATACCCTTTCACAGGGGTCACCTACATTTACATTCTGATTCATAACAGTAGCAAAATTATAGTTATGAAGTAGCAATGAAAATAATTTCATGGTTGGGGGCACCACAACAATGAAGTATTAAACAGTCTAAACATTAGGAAGACTGAGAAGCACTGTTATAGAGGCATTTTCTCCATTAGGATTCTGTTTTCTGAGATATGTATAGGTTTATGCCAAGTTGAAAAGGCAAAACAAAACAAAAAACAACCAGCACAAATAGGATATAACGGAAGTTACAACTTTATAGATTTTAACATAGATTGTCATCATATATTTTGGTAAGATACTGTTTTATTGAAGACAATGCTAGCAACCTAAGGGACCTGCCCTTAGGTTAGATACCATGAGAATATTTATAGAGAAAGTTAGGGTGGGAATTATGTAAATATTTAATCCAAATTCTGACAGATGACATTTGAGAAATGTTGAGAATGTAGTTTTTTGAGCAAGAAAATAAATAATGCTACAAACAATGGTATGGATTTGAACAGAGTAAAATCTGAAGGTGCTTCTTCTATCAACATGAGTATAGATGAAAATCTTACATGTGAGTTTGATTGATCTGTGGTACTAATAGTCCACATTGAATTAATAATAAATAAGCAAGAGGAGTTACATAATAATTCAACAATGCCAGGCAATTCTTTTTTTCTTACTGAATATTTATTTGCTGTGGAGCAGACTGACCAAGTGGATTTTCTTAAGTTGCTTAATTATATAGATTAATCATGGGGCAAGTAAAAGCAGATGGAGACAGAATAAAGGTGAACAGCATCACAGCATCTCTTTTCTGTGAAATGCTTCAAATGCCATCATCGGGAAGCACAATGTCAATCAAGTGAGAATCGTGTTGCACTGATGACTAGCGACCTCACGCCCCAGCACAGGCCAAAAATCTGTGTCTGTGTGAACGAGAGAGTCCTGTGTGTTCTCTCTCTGTTTCTGAATCTCAGACACCTTCAGAATAAAAGCAAGTTTGTTTGAAACAATGATACAACTGGAGAAGTGAAGGCATGGAATTTATACACCATGGAAAACAAGATAATTTTAGTAAAATATGATCAGAGCAAGAGAGTATCCCAATGTCAAGGGAGTTACTGTGATTAAAATAATTCTGTTTGCATGAAAAGTAAAAACATAGACCTTTTGTGTTCTACTTACTATCATTTAGGGAGAGAATATTGAGAGTTTTATAAATTCTGAGAATATAATTCCCAAATATTAACAATGTCATTCTCTCAAAGAATTCTCAAGTGCCTGAACAAATGTCAGACTTGCTTTTCATTATATTTTTCTGTGCAGCAACTTCATGGGTAAAGCTGATCTGAGCAGATGTTAGGATGTCTTCCACTTTTCCCATTTTTTTGCAATACTTTGGAAGGAATCCAGGTTCATACACAGTGGGATCTTAGATATGTTCTATTGTTTTGTGTTTGTGAAATATTCATTAGGAAATTCATTTCTTGAGTGGATCACAAACAACCTTAATAACAGCACCTTGGTACCAAAGAGTAAAAACGTTGCTGATACTGATTTAAATACACGGATGCTTTTCTGTATGCTAATGGAATCAAGCTGATTCTATTAGAGGTCAACAGTGTACCCAACATACCTACCTTAGCACGCATCACAGCTGCACAGAACAAGCGCACTGTGGAGAATACAACCTTCATCACTTCTGTCTGGCGTATGGCCCCCGTCCAGGACTCTGGAATTCTTGCTTTTCTCTTTAGATAGTTACAAATGGAAGGAGATGACCTACCTTCATAGACTTCTCAGATTCACCAGCTTAACTGAAATTGATACTCTCTCTGTACTTCATAACTTTCTTATACATTTTTGTAAATTTTTAATAAATTTTCTTTGTAAATTCTTGTAAATGGCTCCCTGTACCATTTTACTATTCATGTGTCCTTTTATTGTTTTTCTCAGAGGAACTGGGGCCTCACATGTGCTAGGCATCTGCATGAGTCCTTTCCCGGCTAAGCTGCTTTTGCCAGTCCTTGCAGCTAAAGCATCACTTATTCTCAAAGGCCAGCCATAGTCCCCAATGGACTCCCCCTCACTTCTAAAGTGTTCATGCCTGTGTATGTGATCTCTGTCCTGTGAACCCAAACATGGCAAACCCATACCTTGCCAGGTAAGCCCTTCAGCCTTTGACTTGGTTGGAATATGGCAAGGACTTGTTTTCAACTTGCTTTATTACTGTTCTCAGGAGTGTGAGCATCCTCTATTCTATGTTAGCATGTCTGTTGGTGTCTTCCTTGTCCGATGAAACTTCATAGATGCTACATCTCTGACATTCTAGGTGAAACAATCTCACAGCATATTCTCTATTCCTCTGGATCTTACAATCTGTTCACTCCCTCTTCCAAAATGATCCCTGAGGCTTAAGTGAAGCAGCGTTTTGTAGATATATTCCTTGGCATTGGTACCCAAAACCCTGCATTTTGACTAACTAGTTGTAGTTTTCTGTAATGCTCTCATCTATTGAAGAGATGTTTCCTTTATAAGGAATGAAAATTATACTTACCTATGAATATAAGGATAAATGTTAGTAATGTAGTTAGGATTTATGCTCATTCAGTAAAATAGTGGTTGTAGATTCTCCTCCAAGATCCATGATTTCATTCCATGACATACAGTGGTTATTTTTCATTATTTTTCATCCATTTTTGTATTTGTTTTGTCTCCAGAAGCAGGGTCTCACAGTCAATTATTTCTAAGGCATGGAGCGGTCAACTGAATTCACTGGTATTATCATGGTTCAATTGACAAGTGCCTTTTTAATAATCGTATAACCAACCAAACAAACAAACAAAAAAACAATGACAAAAAACCATGCCTACAGCATTGTTGCAAGACAGAAGTGCAGAGTTATAGCCACATCTTAATAGTGTCTCACTCTAAAGAAAATCAATATATGTATCTAGGTATGCACTTACCTCTAGATCTAGGTATGTGGCGAGAACGGTACAACGAATATGAGCAATACTTAAGGACCCTAATGTGTCTTGTTATCTTAGCGTCTTTGTTGTTCTGTGGGCGCCCAGCTACGATAATCTCTGGGGAGGTCTCTATCTGCAGTGTTGGGGTAGGGCTAGGGATCTGCTGTGTTAGGAGAAGGGCTAGGCTGGCATTTACAGGTTTCACCTTCTGTGCTTCTGTCCTGTACACACACTACATGATCTCTGTTAAACTTTCCTGGAGGTTTCTACACTTGCCCTTCAGCTCTGTTCACGCTTTCTTCTGTTGCTCCAAGTTTCTCTTTCTAATTCTGGGCCTGCCTCAAGTGATATGATCCCAGATTCTACCCACCAGCTCACAGGGGGCTTTAGGGGCTTTCTACACAGTGTCTTTATTCTCCACGGCGCATAAAGCATCTTTCTTCAAAATATTTTTTGTTATACACCTTTCTCTTGGAGTTCTATCTTGCTGAATGTTGAATTTTCAACTGCCAAATAATTTTACCAATTTTCAGGGTGTCGTAAAACCTTTGATAAGAGGTTAACTAATCCTGCTCCAGAAAATTAAAAAAGGTTCATTGTTAAAAATGAAACAGCAGCCCTCAGTGAAAATATAGTCAGGAATTAAATCTGAAGATGAGAGAAATTTCTAGTGACTTTTAGATCTCCTGAACATTTAATGGTGAGACTGGGGGCAAATGCACGAGCAGATTTCTGCTGCTTCTGTGAAATGCTTGATCTTTTTCTATACTTCACTTATTTGCTAGTGGAAATAAAGCTTGGGTAGCTACCAGAGTGAGCAAAAGAGATAAACACCATGCTTAAGAAGCTAGTTATGCAGATTACACATACAAAGGACTATGCTTCTTTCCCCATTAATCCATATCTTAGTGTGTTGGGCACCATTCCATTTCTCTCCTTTATTTTGCAACAAGCAGGCTTTTTCACTGGTATAACTTTTTTAGTCAAAGGAAGCCCTGTGAACTGCCATTCAGAAAAACTGACAAGCACTGAAAATAAAATAGAGAAAAGTAGGAAAGGAAGAAGATACGGTCAAAACCAAGGCCAGGGAGGGCCATCTTCCTTTTATTATTAAGTGTTTATTAAAGTCACTCGCCTGCAGGATGAAGCATCCAAAAGAAAGACTTTAGGTGAGGATGGGTTTCAAAGGTCCTGCTCAGTGGGAGCTGACAATACCGTAACAGAGTGGAAGACCACGGCAGAGGGCAAAGTTGCTCTCTTTGTGCCAGTGAGGAACCACAGAAAGAATAAGGGAGGGTCCAGCAACAAGACACATCCTTTATAGCATGCCACCCAAGGATGTACTTCCTTTATCCTGCTCCCATCTTGTAATGGGCCATCCATTATGCCCTCATCAAAGGATTAGCCCAGAGATGAAATCATCCCATGAGCCAATATCCCAAGAACTAAGCCTTTAGCTGGTGACAATTTGGAGGATGCTTTATTGCCAAGCCATGCTCCATGGTTTGTGAAATGCCACACACATCTAGGCAGGCACTCCTTCTTGGTGACTAATGTAAAGCTGTAAGTCTAGTTAGTGTGCAATGTCTAGTGTAAGATGAGTTCTGCCTTCACTTGACAAGTCTGAAGGTTGACTTTCTTTCCCCCTGTAATTGGTAGCTAGGAGCACAAAATTATTTCCTTTACCATTAATATGAAGCGGTGCTGGTTATCTTTAATGTCAAGGAAGAACTCAATGCCCTGAAGACCGCATGTCTCTGGTTGTTTACAGAACAACTTTCTACCATATCAAAGTAGATATGCATATTTATTTAAAATATTATGCATAACCAAAACTGGCTGCAATGTTCTACTTCTTTCCCCTACTACATGAGATCCAATGCAGAGTCAGAGAGCTGTTGTGTATTTAACTTCCTAAATATAAATCAAAGGTTTCTGATATGGGATTCCCCTCTGTATGCTGTGAATATGTTTTATTACCATTGATTAATAAAGAAGTTGCTTTGGCCTATAGCAGGGCAGAATGGGGTTAGGCAGGAAAACTAAACTGAATGCAGGGAGAAAGAAGGTGGAGTCAACAAGACGCCATGCATCTGCCAAAGGAGTAAGACACCAGAACCTTACCAGCAAACCAAAGCCTCATGGTAAATTAATAGAAATGTGTTAATTCAAGATGTAAGAGCTAGCTAGAAACAAGCCTGAAGCATTGGGCAAACAGTGTTGTAATTAATATAGTTTCCTTGTGAATAATTGGGTCTGGGTGACTGGAAAACAAAATAAAGTCTCTACTTAGAGGTTTCAGTTGTGACTTCCTTCTCTCACCACAGATCAGACAATCTTGATTGACTAACTCACATTATTTATTAGGAAAGATTTCTTTACCAAAACTTAACTACCTTTGCCTATTTCTTTCATTATTCCCTTTCTCTTCTTAGGAAAAGTTGTTTTATTTGCTTTTGGTTTTTGTTTGTTTGTGTGTTTGCTTTGTACTTTCTCCTAGATATAGCGCCTTCTGCGTAAAAACTTTGAAATTGCGGATCATTTTCCAGAAATTTCAGACCATAAGGGAGTAAGTAAATATGCTCCAATTTTTTGCTATTTTTATAATACTATTTGCCAGGGAAATATCTATGTAGAATGGTAAGAATAACAGATATGCTTGCGTGTGCCTCTGCTCACCTGTTTTAATACCACTTTAGTAGCTGTCCTTCCCTTAGTGGGCATTTGTTTTCTAGTTATGATCAACACATAGAACTCGACAGTACAGCTCTATATTCTGCACATGTGTTACATAATTGTGATTAAGAAAAATAATTGCAGTAGGTAACATGTGTCAGTAGCTATAAATGAAGTATAAATTCATTTATAGCCATTATGCACGAGTCAATTAGAGAACAATCATATCTAACATTGATTCTAGTCATAATGACAGGCATCATCACTACAGTCAGTTTATGTGATGTTGGGAATCAAACCCAGGCTCTTGTTCATGCTAGGCAAGGAGTCAACAATGAGACACATTTCCAGCTTCAATCTGACTTGTCACAGTCATCACAGGGATGGTTTCTATGAGAGCATAAGTCCCAGGGTTGACTCCACAGAGAGTTTGCTGAGTGGTCATGCATCAGAAGTCATAAGTCCTAAGGCTAACACCACAGAGAGTTCACTGACTGGTCCTGTATCAGCAGGAATTTAAAAAAGAGGAGTTTTGCTTGCTTCAGGATCAGTGAGCAACCGCCTACCCTTATGATTGAATTTAAATTTTAGCACAATGAATTAGATAGCGTGGCCAAGAAACCCAAAGTTAAGTGTCTGGTTTCCATTTTGAGTGCTTCAAATAACACAAATACATATGTAGAAACAACATCCATTTAAGCTAAGAAATAAAAATGCAGCAGGTGACCAAATGCATATTAAAAAGTCTAAGAAAGGACTGGCCACAAGGGAGGCCATTTGGATATTTTGTCCTGAGTTGAGGATGAAACCTTCCTTTCTGTTCCCATGGTGGTAATGACTGAGTTGGTTTCTCCTCATAGTGATGTGTCACATCTGTGTTTGAAACCAAACTTTGTCTGACTATCTCTGGATCTCAGAAATTGTCCTATAGTGTAATAACCTATCCTTTACTCTAGGTAGTGCGTGGACCACCCTGCCTTTTATTAGTGTGTATTAATTATAAAATGATGGATTTGAATGCATAATATTTTCTTCTGGTATGCGATAGATATTCGTTTACAACTCTTTCAAAGCACCAAGCATTTTAAAGTTGCTTCATTCTTGCTTTTGTTGATCTTGTAGATCAATCACCAAGTAAATGAGAAAATGAGGTTTCTTCACTGCCTTACTCAACACAGAGCTTGTCAATGCTTAGCATCCTGAATTTAAGTCAAGAAGAAAAGAAGTCTGAGAAAAATAAAATCAAGGTAGAAATATTTGTATTTTTCAAATGCCTAGCACTTAACAGGAGCTTTATATTTATCAGCTATCACATTTTCTAATGATTTTGTCATGTTACTCTTATGCACTCTTTATTAGCTGCATTTTATGTGTGAGATAATTAATCCCTGGATAGAATAAGGAACGTGCTCAGGTTTTGAATAGCTGAAAAAGTCTAAGTGATGGTATCTACTTCCTTACAAAATTACAAACAATTGGACAGTATCTTATTCTGACTCTTAGAAAGAAAGGAAATGGGATAGAAAATGATTATGAGGGAAAGGGAAGGAAAGAAGGAAGAAAATGAGGAAAGAAGGAAGAAGGGAGGGAGGGAAGGAAGGAGGGAAGGAAGGAAGGAAAGAAGGAAGGAAGGAGGGAAGGAAGGAAGGAAGGAAGAAGGGAGGGAGGGAAGGAAGGAGGGAAGGAAGGAAGGAAAGAAGGAAGGAAGGAAAGAAGGAAGGAGGGAAGGAAGGAAGGAAGAAAAAACAGGAGGTAGGGAAGGCAGGCAAGAGCTTGAGATGGTGAAGTGTAAACAGAGAGAAGTATGAAGAAAGATAGCAGGATTGAAGCATAAATCCTGAACCCTGGGCATCGCTGACAGTTGCCTACTGTGTGAGTCACTGTCCTACTGTGAGTCATTTTCATACACTAACCATGGTTTTTACAGGTATATAAAAATGATTTGCAAACGAACCACCCAGAAAGTAGAAGCGACATTTCTGAAACACCTTCTTGACTTTATCTAGGTTTAGGATTTTCTGCAGTGTGAATTCTGAAATATCATGACTTCTTGGTGATACAATTAAAATTTGAGCTTGAAATCAGTTAGTCAGGCAAGGCTTGTGGCAACACTGAGAGAGGAAACAAAACCGACAAAGAAATTCAAATAGACACAAATCCAGACTTCCCTTCTCTGACAGCTCGGCTCTAAGATGATTTGGGAGGTTTCTAGGGTAAAAGAAGCAAAATGGTCCAAGTGATCAACTGTTTTCCAGTGTCTAAAATACCTGTTTTACCCCAAGTCCTGTCATACAGATTTATTGTTTTAATTTTCAACACAAATTTGAGTCTTTTCAGGAATGGATCTTCAGCAAGACCTGCCTTTGGGATTTGTTTCCCAGCAAACCTGATTATGGCTGCAGGATATTCATTTTCTTAGAGAGAGGAAGCAGAGCCTGTGTTTTTCAGCATAGAGCAGAGTTTCAAATGCCATCTTATCTTTATCATCCTAGGGCCAGTGCCTGGGTCTACTGCCTAAGGGACTTTGTGGAACTCAAGACCTTTCTTTTTTAGAAACAATACAATCTCACATGATCTGGATATAGTTTTAAATAATTCTTCGGAAATCAAAATACTCTTTTAACAGATTAAGAGGAGCTATGATATGATAGCAATTTTTTTCCAGGCTCCTATGTTGAACAGTTGGTCCCCAACTGATGCTGCTGATGTGAGGTGAAGGAACTTTCAGAGCTGTGTCCCAGAAGACATCTGTGCCTGGGGGTGTGCCCTTGGAGGTGTAGAGGGGCACTGGACTTTTCTCTCTGAGCTGTTTGTCTCTACCACAAGTCAGGATACATCTCCCCTACTGTTAAGGTGTTTATCTCAAGTTACAGTGACAGAAAGCCGACTAACATACTAGACACTGAGAAATGTTTAATACTCAGTATTATAAGCACCAGGGTACAAAAGCCACGATAGACAGCTTAAGCAGAGAAAAGAATAATCAAAGTGATGGGCAATTTGCAAAAATGGAGATAGTATTGGTGTACTCCTAATTGGTAAAATTGGTAGAAATGACTTCACTCACCAAGGAGTTAAAAATTAATGTCCATGTTCCTCTAAACCATTGCTTGAAAATAACTTTGATGGACCAGTCATAAGGGTTATTGACTTTGTTGTGTCTGGATTTATATAGCAGACACAGCTCTGGGCATGTTTGTAAGGGAGCTTTTCTATTAGACTAATTGGAAAGGGGAGATCACTTTAATGTAGTTAGCATCATCTCATGGGCAAGAATAATGGACTGGTAAAAAGGAGAAAAATAGCAAGTCTTCTGCATTCGTCACTCCCTGCTTCTTGTCTGAATGCAATGTAACTAATGCTTCAAGGCCTTGCTGCCTTGACTTCCCTGCCATGATGAACCACACTCTCAAGTTGTAAGCCAGCACAAACCTTTCTGTCTTGATACTGCTTGTGTTATGTGTGTTGTTACAGCAATGGGAAATATCACAGACACAATAGCTAAATAAGAATGATACAGTATTTGTAAAATTCTAGTCATGTGCCTCTTCACTTAATAAATATTTGTCATGCACCTGTAAGACCAGCAAATGAATAAAACGGAATCAGTCTAGTAGGGAAGATAGTCTCTACTATTATATTGAAGAGGGATGTAGGAAAGTGAAACCTTCTTAAAAGCTGATGTGAGTAGATGGAAGATCAATATCAGATGCTTCCTTAGTCTGCTTCCTTGAATACCCCCACTTTGCTATTTTTCACATAAAACATGCCCCATGGATGCACAGACAATGGCCCAGTCTATGGCAATCGACCGTGGTGATGCAGGATGCTAACCAGATCTATTTCTCACTGTTTTCACACACTTGAATTTTGTTTGTCTTGGTGATATTCATAAAACTTGTTGAAGGCTGTGGTAACTTAAACAGCAGCAACTACGGGGAACATTATGGAGTGAGGCAGAGGGACGAAGAAGAAAGGAAAAGGTGAGAAAGAGAAACTTCAAAAACCACAAAGGCATTTGAGACACCACTTCATCTGCTGGAGTAAGAGCTGGAGTGGGCTGGCAGTGGAGAGAGCATCACTGTTACTGAACAGTCGGGTGGGTTTCAGGTATCTTTAAACATAGTGAAGCAAGGCAGGACCTCCTCTATGGTTTCTTAGGATTCTTGAGCAGCAAGAATTCATCGAAAGAAAATAATCTACATCCTTTCTCATCTATGCAGCAGGGAAATAAAATTTAAATCAGTCATGTGTCCGGTGTGGAGGAGGATTTACCCATATGCTTCAATACCTTTCATTTGTCTCTATTGAAAAATAATATTAATTTTTAGTGGCTTTTTGGAACTTTCCTCTTATTATACCTTTAATCAGAAAGACAGGAACCAGGAGAACTCGGTGCACACAAAGCACCCAATATGGCTTATCTGCATCGGGCTCGTTGGATGAACTTGCCATGTAATGCAAAGAAGAAATTTATTTCAAAGATATTTCATGAACAAAATTATATCAATATTTTTACTTAAAACATTTTCTTACTTGGCTGAGGAAAAGCACTCTGAAAGAACATACTTCGGATGGGGAAGAAATACATTTTACTGAAAAACAGAAAAAACAGCAGGGCACATTGAACTGGCAACAGCTTAGTCAGTAGCAGAAAGGAACTGCCAGGCCTCTCCTCTGCCCTGCAGAGTGCTCCACTGTGATGTCATCCTGTCTGTTGTCTTGCTGTTGTGCCTGCTCTGTGAGGGCCAGTTCTCAGAATCTTTGTTCAGACCCATGTTGTCTACTTTCCCCCCCCCCCCCGCTTTCTGCTTCTGGGTTTACAATTCCAGATGGTAGCTTAGAGCTTTATGACATTTTAATTGATTTTGTGGTAAAGGCCAATTTCATCCTTTAGCCTGTTCTCTTGTTCTCAAAACTGCTGATTGTGTTTCCATTGTACGTTAATGGCTGTTGTATTTAAAAGTAATTGATTTATAATGCGGGAGTTGCTGTCTGGGTTCCTCTCTTTTCTCCTCTGTTCTGTAGGTGATATATGTTAGTGTTACTATGCTTCAATTACTAATACTTGGCTAAATTTTTATTTTTTCATATTCTTTTATTTTTCATTCAAAAATTTACACTTCCACCCCTTCTCCTAATCCCCTCCCTCTCTCCCACTACCCCTCCTCCCTTCCCCTGCTTCCTTAAGAGGGGGCAGGGTATCCTGCCCTGTGGGAAGCCCAAGGCCCTCCCCCCTCCATCCTGGCCTAGGAAGGTGTGCATCCATATAGACTAGGTTCCCAAAAAGCCAATATATGCAGAAGAGATAGGTCCCAGTGCCATTATCATTGGCTTCTCTGTCAGCCCCCATGACAGCCACATTCAGAGATTCCGCTTTGATCATATGCTCATTCAGTCCTGGTCCAGCTGGATTTGGTGAGCTCCCATTAGAACAGGGAGGACCAGCCAAATCAGATACTGTGATGCTTTCTGCTTTATTTTTTAGTTTTTCATAATTTTGTTCATAATTTGGTTTGTTCTCATTTCCTTCCTTCCTCCCTTTCTTTCTTTCTTCCTTTCTTTATCTTTCTCATATGTGTGTGTACTTGTATGTTTTCTATATATTGTAAAATGGCATAAAAGTTATATTGAGCCTATATGTTGCTTTAGGTATTATAATTATTTTAACAATCTTAATTCTTCTAGTTTATAGACTTGAGATACCTCCCCATTTATCCATACATTTTTCAACTTATTTCACTTACTTTTTATAATTTTTAGGGTTTAGCTACTTACTTTCTTAGATTCAACCTAGATATATGGAAAGATATTTGAGCCATACAATTCCTAAATGATTAATAGTAGAAAATATGTTAAAAAATCTCAGACAGAAAATTAAACAATGCTTCAATTAATCACAGAGATTCACAACTTGGCAAGATATATAGAATAAGAGTCCATGTGGTGTCTACCCCAAACGATACATCTACAGCTTGATTGAATAGCTTTACATGATATTCAAATATGATAGCATTATATTGTACAACATAAAATGATACAATTATGATTTTTCAATATATAGTTTTTAAAATAGACAGAGCCTTAAAGTTGAGATAAATTAGGTAGAGCAAATATTAAATGATCCAGTGTCTTTTGGAATTATGAAACTTCAGGACCATTGCCTAGATTTTGCTGTCAGATTTTCAACTATAAAATCTCTAAGTATGAATAAATTAGCAAAACTGTCTGCCTCGGTGTGCCATCTGTGAAACAGAGAATATCAGCCTGTGCTTTGTAAATCGGCCTTGGTACTAGATCAATGATGAATACAAAGCACATTCTCTATGGGAAGCTGTTGAGGTTACTTGCTAAGATGTCAGAGTCTTTGTGATACTGGGAAATGGCATCTATAATCAATTATCTGTTTTTTTATGTCCTATACTAATGGCAGAAGTTATTATGATGTTTGACGTCATTTGTAAAATGCATAGTAGGCGTATATATGAGCACACATAGGTGCAGCTTGAAGCTAATGAGGGAAAGATAAGCTAAGTCTAAAAAGGATTGCCATCTCTAAGAAAAATTTTAAAAAGCTTTCCTACAAAAAATATATTACAGGACAAAATCATCAAAATTTCCAAACATGTGTGGTTTATAATGTACAGTTGTCTATTTCACATCTCACTGTCTGCTACAACATTGCTAAGCATAAAATATTTCACAGACTAGTTATTTCCAGGGATCCTCTCAAAATCATTCAAGTAGATACTTCTTCCCTAAATTAAACAATACTTTTATTGTCAGAATACAAGTATGAGAAGATGGGAGGAAGAGAAAATAGGAGTTAGTGGGAAGTGACTTTAGACAAAATGATTAAATCTATTGATAAACTAGAAATAGCTTCCTCAGTCCCAGAAGATGTGGGTGAATATGGAATAGCAAAGCTTAAAAATAGCTTTGAAAGTTAAAAGGACACTGGGAAAATAAAGATTAGTCACCAGTTAAACAGCAATGGATGAATTGTTCAGCAAGCAAATGAAACTGGGCTTATCAGAAAAGATTCTCAAGGAATTTCATGAAATTAAAAATCGCCCGTCTGAATAAGCATGGTGGCTTTTACCATTTCTGAAAATTTAAATAAAGAGATATTTAAGCACTCACTTGATTTGAAATTTCCATTCGGTTTTTGCATGACCTTTTTAGAGACATTTCAAACAGTATTATGCAGAAAGGTTTTACGGTAAAGAGACAAAAAGCATTGAGAATGTGCATATCTCGAGGTAGATAAGAGTCAAGGGAGAACATCGCAGTGGGAATGGGCAAAGGTGAGCTGGTAGCCCCACTCTCCTCAATGCAGTGATGCCAAATGGCCCTTGGTATAGTTGTGTTTCTTTGCTAGGCTCATCTGCAGCTCTTCATTGTGGCTTATTTAACGTTTTAGGCAGTTATTAGAAACTGTTATTTTTATACCACCATGTTCAATGGTCAGATGGAGTCATGACACACATATAAAACTTTCAGAAATCCCCTGAAATAGAAAGTAAACAACACACTTGGTGAAATAAGCCCTACTTTATTAAAACTTCCAAAGCATTCCTACCTTAAGTGGATTACAAAGAAGTAAAATAAATAAATACACACAAAATGTTCTAAAGTTATGGGATTGCTGCCTAAGACTTACTTGGTCATTACTGCTTCTCATTTTCTTCCCTTTTATTCTTATTTTCAGTTGTTTAAAGGTTCAAGAAAAACAATGATAAAATTTATTTCTAAGGAAATATTCTGTGGATATATCAATTTCAACATTTTAATTTCTTGATGTTGAACTAGGACAACACAGTGTACTATATCATTTTACTCAAACTGAGGAACAAAGTTTATGATGGATATGATGGTTTGAATGGGAAAAGTCTCCCATAGACCCATGTATGTGAACACCCTTTTCCCAGTTGGTGCTGCTGCCTGTGAAGATTGAGGAATCTTTAGGAGGTGGAATTGAATGGGAGGTGGAAGGTCCCTGGGCTTTGAGGGTTTATTTCAATCCACTTCCAGATCATGACCTTAGCTTTTCATTTTGTATTCAGGATGTGATTCCTCAGCATACTGCTCTAGCTTCCTTTTGCCATCTCTTCTCTCCTACAGGGATTCTCCCTCTGGAACCAAAGCACAAAACAAACTCTTTTTTCCATAAGTCACTTTTGGTCAAAGTGTCTTACCACAGGAACAAAGAATAACTAATACCTAAGTCCTGCCTTATTAAATGCTTTGTCTACTGAGAATATTGTTCAAAGAATGTTGCCTATTAAAAGTCATAACATTCTCTCAATTGATCTGTGAAATGAATGTGAGGACCATCTCCACATTAGGGATCCTGAAGTCCAAAGGTTTTACACTACAACAGGAAACAACAAATCCAGCTGAGATAAACATCATTCTACACTCTAGTGTGAGTATAATTCAGGCTGAGATAGTCTCAGACTTGGTAAATGGAAGCTGTAATATAAAGTCATGTCATATTTAATAACAAATAACAATTATACTTCCAGGAAAACATTGAGCTACATGGTGTGGCATCATCCACTTTATGATTGAAAGGTCATATCACACTTCTATGTGATAACAATGATTTGTAGATGTTTCAACTTTTTTTTAAGAAGCATTTTCTGCTTCTACCAGTGCAAAGAACAATTCTACACAGTTCTTATTTTCCTGAGGTTTTGGTCCTAGGATTATTGTTACACCAAGAGCAATGGACAAATCTATAAAATATGAGAAGACTTTAGCCAAGTTCCTGTTACCTATGCAAACAATAACTGGTGGAAATTATGGGCAGGCCTTTCTGACTCTCAATTTCCACATCTGCGTTTGTTTTTGTTGTTATTTCCAATTAGATAATTACACATGTTATTATCACCAAAAGGAAAAGTACCATACTAATAAAGGAATGGAGATGAATAAATGTGGGGGTGTGTGGGAAAGCATTGTTGTTGCTTCTAGGAATATTTAATAAACAAATATCACTGGTGGAGTTGATCATGCTACTGTTATCTCTCATATTCATTTTTAAATTTTTATGTCACGTGTCATATCTTAAATATTCTTATATAAAAATTCCTCGTTCTGGAGTACATCAGCAATCACCTTCTCTATCATGTTTATCTCACCCTTCCCCACCCCCCACATTTGCCATCTAGGTTTCTATGTATGGAGCTTGATAAAGTCCTTCGTGAGTTTCCTACCTTTACTGTATTTAATTTACTGGTTAAGTTGTGACCATAGTTAGATATAAGTGAATATAGACTTCAGGTAAGTCATTTCAGAAAAGAAGACCAAATGTGTTTCTCAGTGCACATCATCAAGAAAGACTATTGTGAGCCACAAGCTACATCACTGGGTAATATCAGAGCTCAGTTTTATTCCCTTCTGTTTTCATTGTAGAAAATAGGTAAATTATAGATGATTTCTAAAACAAATCCTTCTGCAAAATGCTGTTTTATCTTATCCAAATTGGCCAGGTTCATGGGCTTCTCAATTCTACCCAATTATATTGTTTTTGTTTGTATCCCAAATCAACATACAAGAATATTTAACAAAACACAGGTGCAAACTATTTGAACACTCATGAGATCTTGTTTGGATGTATTCATATGAAGAAAAATCTCAGTAATTGCTAGATCTCAGCTAATTTGGCACATGGGTTTGGCTCAGAAAGGAACCAAACTTTGTACTTTGTTTAACAGTATATAGCAACAGACAAAAGGAGTAGCGTTGAGAGGAAGTTGCAAAACATTTCATTTAGATGAAGGAAAGATTACATAATATATTTGATGAAATTTTCTTTTGATTTTACTCAACAGAGAGAGAGAGAGAGAGAGAGAGAGAGAGAGAGAGAGAGAGGAACTGTAAAATTGGGAATAATTACTCAATATTTCCAAATATAAGATATTAATAAGATATACTTGGAAAGCTTTGAGACTGAGATAAAAGTACCCTTGATACATTTCTTTCTTGATGTTTCTTACGGTTAATTATAACACTTGAAACTTGAACTTGAAACCATTTTTAAATAAAATATTGTTTTCATGTCAACACATAAAATTGAGAATCATATATTGTTTTCATGTCAACACATAAAATTGAGAATCATCTTTGAGTGTATTCTCTTCTATTCATGAGAGGTTGGACACAGAAGAAAGCAGATCAGCAAGGGCAGGAAGAAGGCAAAGGAATTGAAATTCTTATTCCAAAAACAAATGAATTATGAGTATATAAATATTATTTAAGCTAGCTCACAGCAAATGGTGAATATTTGTACATATATATAAGTACTATGTATATTACTTCATTTTACTCATTTTTTATCTTAAGACACTGAGAGAGCACTAGCTGATGCCTGGGATTTTGTAGTAATTGTATGTAATATACACACACACACACACACACACACACACACACACACACACACATATATATATATATATATATATATATATAGAGAGAGAGAGAGAGAGAGAGAGAGAAGGTCCTATGTTCCACTGTTTTTAAATGGCCACAGAAGAGAAGATCTAGTGTTTGCCAATGGATAAGCCATGTTTTTACAAGGTGTCTTGTGATACTATTCCTGAGGAGATGTATAAAAAAATGTCTGCTCACCTCTGATAGGGAACTGACAACAGACCAACAAACAGATATCTCCAGTTTCCAACCTGGCAAATGAACGAGTTTTATTGGAGTTAAAGGGAGCAGAAATGACTGAAAAAAAGCTGCATCACCAAAACCCACCCCACAGTATGGGAGACAGCGTATTATATTAAGAGTTGGAACAACAAAAGTAAAATCAAACAAATGAACAAACACCATGTAAGTGAAGTCCAAGGGGGAGAGGAATGTTGAATAAGTTTGATACTGACTTTGATGGTGGACTCAATCCTTTTTGTTTGTCAATTAACTTAAATAAAGTGGTTTTCAAGTTTTATATGGACACACACACACACGCACAAATACATACACTGCTATCAAGTGAGAATAATAAACCCAGGAAAGCAAAAATTTAAATTTAAATTTATTTTCTAGCTAATATAAATTATGGACTGTGAATTTGGGGAATCATCTTGCCCAGAAGTTACAGAGAGGCGAGGTTTCAGATGTTTTAATGCACAAGGAATAATAGCTATAAAGCAATGGAAAACACATGCTAGGTAAAAATGAGCAAAATTTACTTGGAAACTCCACGTCCTTCCCAGGACACATTGTGGATGATATTACTTCCTGGTCTTAACGCCATGGGTATGTACACCAACTGGAATCATCTTCATCCCCATACTGTCCAATGTGAACAGAGAGCACAATCAATCAGATGGCCCTTGGGTCAGAAAGCTTGTGATACTTTGTGTCTTGGCTCCATCCACATCTGGAATAGTTATTGTACAAAAGAATCATTTTATTAAGGAAGCTAAAAATGATGCAATACTCTTCTATTTCTTTTCCATTTGGTGACAAAACACCATGTCGAAAAGCAACTTAAGAGAGAAAACTTTTTCTTTCAGCTTACACTTCCTGGAGGAAGTCAGGACAGGACCTCAAATACTGCCCACAATGGCCTGGACCCTCCCACATCATTCACTTGTCAAGACAATCTCTCACAGACATCAATGGTCATGGGCCAATCTGAGATCCAGGAAATCCATCAATCAGGACTCCATCCGGTGACTTTATGCTGTGTTGTGTTGACCTAAGTAGGTAAACAACTGGGTCTTTTAACTTGGCATATTAGAAAGATAAATCCAAACGTAGGAGTGGATTATAGCTCCTCTGATCTTGGGCAGAAAAAACATGGGATGTTGAGTGATGTAGTTGCCTGTCCGGATGCATGATCTGCTCTGAGAGTTTACTTTGGCAATTTTCATCTGTGCCCCTGGCCCTTTAGTAGAGAATGTTGAATCTGTCATCTGCATGTTGTAGGTAGCATTCACTTCAATAAATTGAATAAGATGTCACGCTGGTGTATTTCAGACTCTGCTAGTAACCAAATTAAGCTGTCTCTCCCACTATAAATGGGTTTCAGTTTTTGCAAAGGTGAAATATATGAACTTGCTTCTTACCAGCTGAGAACAATGTGATGGGCATAGAGTGTTCTGCTAAAGGTCAAGGAGAGGGTGTAATTCAGGAATGCATGGAACACGAATTTCAGAAGTTTACACACAGACGTATTGTAATTGGATGAAATAGGTTATCATGCCGATAAATCTATCCCAGCTCTTCCGCAGACCTGCTGATGTAGTGATTGCACAATATATGAGAGACTATCACAGACAGGTGAACTTTACCATTATCCCACAAGATGAAGGGCTTGCCTGTGGTTGTTTATCTATGGCCTAGATAATAAAGCACTAGGGTTCTGCTACCCTTTTCTTCTTCATCGTTAACATTGCCATCATCAAATCTAGGATGTGTCAAAATGAAAGAAGTGACCAAAAAAGAAACCAAATTTGGGGAGAATTCTCACATAGTGACATTCATGGGATCAGTGTTTTGAATGCTGTTTGCTTTCCGTGAACTTAGTATCTATCTTTTGCTTTGGTTTGATTGGCATGTAGACTAAATGATAGGTTCCAAATTCATTTTCCCCTTAGAATCTAATACTGCTCCCGTACATGGAAAGGGAGGTATTTGTCTAGTAAGACTCTTAAGATGGGCATTTTCCTGAATTACACAAGTCTGGCATGATCAGAAGGGTTCTTAATAGATGTAGAAGGAGTGCACAAGTTAGTTTTTGACAAATCATTTTAAGTCCCAAGTGAGAGTGCTAAGACAGTGGAGGAAAATTTAGATGGGGGAATCGTTTTCTTTTCTTACTGAGAAAAATCAAATATCATACATATTCTGCCTATAAAGAAATATCCTTATGACTCACAGATCTTTGATTTAAATATTGTTTTGTAATTTTTAGAATTTAATAAGTCTGGTTGACTTCAGAATTTGCAGTACCTATAGCAGTGATGGTGGCTAGGGAAAAGAAATTAACATGGGCCAATGAACCATTCTCAAATTTCCACCTGAAGAAAGGAATGTCTCACGTGCTATGAAAGAACAGAAATGTTAAAGTTATTAGCATTTATTTGTTATCTGAACCTTGGTTAGCAAATACTCTTTCTCTCTCTCTATCCCTGTTCAGATTTCCTGCCTGGCTTTACTCTGCTAAGTCATTGGCCAAAACATCTTTATTTATTAACCAATAAAAACAACACATATACAGATGGACATCCCACATCACTTATATTGTAAGAAGATTATACCTAAGATTATACCTATGGGGTTGAAGTTAGGGCCACGGAATAAGGAAGGTACCTGAAGTTTATCCCAAAAGCAAGAAACATGTTTTTGTTCTGTGAGAGGAAAGGGTGAATTGAAAGGAAACTCAGAAAGATGCAATTGTATGTCTCAAGATGAATGCTGTGAGAAGTGTTTTGAGAAGGTGGAAGAGAGAAGGAAATAGATTACCCTAGAGCATCCACAGGGAACTCAGCCTTGCCAACACCTTGACTTTAATCCTGAAGCTTCTAAGCTATAGGAAAGTCATATTAAGAAGTTGAGTCTTATAAAAATGTTTATCACTTCCGTTAATTTATTTTCATACTTTTAACCTTTTTAGTGTTAATGGATCACATGTATTTTTTTGGAGAATATCCATTTCAAATATCTAAAAGTCATTCATTTGTCACTCCAGCTACATAAAATGATCTTGTCCTCTACTTTATCTCTTTACTTATGTGTTTACTCAATAATATTCCACTGAATGACTAATATTTTAGAAACTACAAACCTGATAATTTTGCTGATTATAGTTATACACATAAACCACACACAGAGATAAGTCAATTAATAACCATTTATTAATCATGTGGTATTACTTGGTATTATTAAAAACTCTCAGGAGTTTTTGAAATAATAAATTTGGAAAAATAAGCTTAATCAATTGGCTAAAAGTGATTTTAAAAAATATTTTCTTTGTGCATTAAAACACCAGTAAACTCAGAATTTTGTGGAAATTTGTGTCATAAAAATTAACAAAAGTATCTGAAAACTTATATTAAAATCTTATAGATCACTAGGATCTCTAGTATATGTAGCACTCACTTTGTTAATGTGAAACTCCACAGGAGCCAATAATTAATCAATGATTTCACTAACATAAGTTCAAATTTTCACTTTCTCAAATCAATATAAAGAAGATGTATTACAGTCAAAATGTTCTTCACTTCTGGAGAACAAAATCATCACAGTTGTCTCGCTTTAGGAAAATGAGTGATGGAATTCTACAGGGAAGAAGATAAATGGGCAGCGTTGTCACCTCTGTCGGTGATAAACGCAGTAATGACAGCAATTATTTTTAAAGGGCTGTTTTGAAGTGTGTGGAACTGAGACTTAATCATTCAGCTGTCTTTGGGTGTGGGTCTGCTTCATGTGTGAGAACTGCTTTACGTCTTAAGCATCATGCACACTGCTGGTCTAGCCTACTCTATGTCAGTGGTCTGTGCAGCATCCTCTTATGAATGACACAGAGAGCGGGCAGGCTTTCTTACCACAAACTAATTAAGTCATAGTGCCCTTTACAGAAGTAAAATGGATGGAATCAACATGACCCATCAGCAGCTTATACATTGTAATAAATACTGTCTTCTATTAACACATGAATCCAATTCTTTCAGGCTGTCAAAAATCTTATTTTATCTTAAACATTTAGTGAATCAATTGATATGGGGATGCAAGTATAATTTTCTCATATAATCCCAGACACAAAATCAGCATAATCAGCTTATAGACTCTGAACTTGGAAGGGTCGGTTGTCTTTGGTTTTTTGTTTAATAATTGTCACTCAACAGAACATACGACCTCAAATTTCCTACCAAGTTTAGTTCTTGTCCCTGTGTGATATGGTCTAAAATGCTGAAAAATAGTACTAGCCTGTGAAGCACATCCTGGGACATCTTTTCTGTTAAGTGCATATTTGTACGTCTTTTGGTTACCACTCCTCCACGTGATTTACATTTTATGGTGCATGCCAATAAACTCTGCTTACAGGTACAGGTAAAGGAGAGACATGGCCTATGAGCTAAAGCATGCATGCTCTAGATCTGTTGTTTTGAGAAAGTCTTCATCAATTTCAAACCCTTTGGAAAATAACCATATTGAACTTTGACCAGTCTTTCATAATTTAATATAAACTTAACTTGTCAAAATTTTGACTAGTTGTCATCGATTTGAGGAATACAGAATTTCTTTTTGACAGACTATAAGTTTAAGAGCAAAATGATATTCAAAATATGTTCTATACAATGCTAACTTTTAAAGTCATGCAGTAATGTAATCTGTAACCCTAAGACCTAGGAGGCAGAGATAGGAGGATCTGCATGGCTTTGAAGCCATTTTGGTCTAATAACAAGTCCCATGTTAGCCTAGTCTAACAGGTGAGTCCATGTCTCAAAATCGAAACAAACCAGTTTTAACTATCATAAAAATGATAAATTTTCTCCTTTTTGCTAAATTAATTGCCCTTTATACACTAATAGATACTTGGAGCTCTTCATAGTTGGCCATTGTTTCAAGTGAGACTGCATTATCAATGCCAGTGATGACCTGAGCTGACAATCAGGATGAGTGGTTACAGAAAGATTTGTTCTGTGGCTATTGAATGGGATTTGATCAGCAAATGCAGTGTGAGGTTAGACAGAAGAAGTGACTACCAGATACTTCTAAAAATTGCCTAATCTGAAAGCAAGGACAGTTTAGGGGACACTAAAGTGGAAATCTCATGATATTAGCATTTAAACTTCTTGAGAACTATGGGTTTTGTTATTATGCAGACTAATCTTTTATCTTTCTCCAACGCAAACCTTTTTTTAACTCTAAAGTCTTTGCTGTGATGCTTGTTTGCTGGGAGAAGCAGTCACAAATGTTTCTTACTATGAGAAGCATTTGAAAACTAGTTCTTGTCACAAAACCTCATTATTGTAGCTGGAAAAGATTCTACAGCATGAAACACAATGTGTGAGATAGCACTGTCCTTATTAATTGCCAAACAGTTATCATCCAGATGAAACTGACACACTCATTCTATTTCATATACTGACTCACTACTGAAGTCAAAGCCTGTATATAGAGGACTGGATAGATGATGGAATGGTTCAAAGCTCCTGCTACTCTCCCAGACAATTCGGGTTCAATTCTCAGCACCCATATGGCAACTAACAACCACCCACCTGTCATCCCAGTTCCAGGGGATCTGACATCCTTTTGTGGCCTCTGTAGGCAACTGACATATCCTCACATAGATGCATGCATATACATTGCTGAAACCTTTAAAAAATAAGTCTTAATAAAAACATGTATAACTAAGCAAGAGGCTAGTTTGGAGCAGTATGTACTGTCATTAGTAAAGGCATAAATCTTATTCTTTTTATTGATCTCAGATAATAGCGGTTTGAATTAAATAGTTACTCATTGTGACTTTGGAGGTAAATTATTCACTATCAGCAATAACAAAATTCAAGGGCCTGACTCCCTGATGGATCCCTTCATTGCTTGTCAATGTTAATAATGGCACTTGCTATTTTAGTAGAATTAAGTGTCAATGCTATTTTGAGGCTGCTTAAGCCTCCTGTGACCTTATTATCATAGCAAGCAGAGTGAGAATCACCCTAATCTAACCACAATACACTGGATACAAACTCAGTACTGGTAAAGGTTTTGTTTTTACTTAGACACACAGATGTGCTTGTTCCAGGCTAGACTGTGGGAGGTTCCCAGGGTGGTGGGGGAAGGCTTGATTTGTTTGATTCTGCCTGTTTGACTTTATGTATTTCAGACTCACCTATAACTGACCATATTCCTGCCTTTGTCTCTGTATACTGTATACTGGTATAGAGAGTAGGGCACCATGCCCAACTGCTGGACCAGGAAAATGTGAGATTTGCATGGATTTGCCTGAGGAGATTCTGCAGTCTGAAACCATGCTGAATTTGTTTAACAATTAGGAGTTCACAGAAGAAGTATGCTTGAAAATTTTTCTTAATTCTGAAAACATATATCATGCTTAATTTTTTCATGGGTGTTGACTTCTTGAAGGACAATTGGCCAAATGAGTTAGATCACCAGGTCCAGCATTTACATCACCATGTGGCCCACCTGCTCCAAGATGAAAGCCAATGACGATGGAAATGTTTGTAGACACTTTAAGGAAATTATTGGTCCTAACACAATACAACATGTAGGTTTTAGAAAGGACTTTCGAGGAGTGTGGTCTCATGGTCTCATTTGGAAAGCAGCTGTGACTGAAAAAAATGAGATTCATTATTTTTTATGACTAATACATAAAGAAAAATTTTTATAAGTGACCGCAACAGCAAATAGCAAATAGAAAATATCAAATTGGGTGTAAAATAGGCGATGTCTGCTTGTTTTTAAAGGAACTACTTTATTCTCATGACATAATCAGGAGAATGTAAATAATTAAAATTCCAAACTGATATTCCTCATAAATATAGATTCAAAAATCTTTATTCTATACTAGAAAGTTTAATGCATCAATAACTAAAAATAATATGTAAAAGCAATCCTTTATATAGTGCCATTAAGTTTATTCAAAGGAAGTAAAGATGGTTTACTTCATAAAAATCAAACATAGTCTATACCAACAATAAAAATTGGGAATATATAGGAAAAGAATTATGAAAATAAAAGTTACCTTGAATAAACATGAGCTACCTAGGTTAGATCTAATAAAATCCAAATCTAGCAAATGGTACTACAGTAATGAAAAAAATCTAAATAGATTCAAAGATGTTACTGAAAGGTTCAAAGAACTTATCTAGAATTTCTTCCTGAATTATAGACTCATGTAGTATAGAGTTCTAATGATTTAAGATAGATAAGAAAGCAAAGGACCTATATAAATAAAAAAAATGGTTTGAAATAAAACTAGAAAATCAGGTAACTTAGTGTACGTGGATTTTGTCATATAAAATTATACATAGTCAAGGGGTGTAGTGTGATATATGTGCAAATGCAAAGGTCAGATTGAGATAAATAGCATTTCTACCTCCTTAATATGAACAAATTGGTTGTGCCGAAGTTTTCAAACTCCGATCTTCTAGTTTTTTTTTTTTTTTAACTAATAAAACATTCTAAAGCAGTGTGAATTGAACTGAATTCAACCTATTGTGGTTCTGAGTTTAGAACACAATACTCCTACACTCAGTCCCTCTCTTGAGATATCCCTGCTCACCCTATCCTCCTGAGGTCTCTATTCACCCTCTTCTCCTAAGAAACCAGCTGTCTTGGGGCCCACGTGTGATCAAGAAACAGATTTTGCTCTGTTACTGTAATTAATTAAAAGTTCTCTAGCATCTTCCATATTACTACACATGGCAGGATCTGATTCTAACACCTACAAATTTTCCCACTGTGTCTACATACACCACATCTTATTTAAATAGTCAGCCATCTGTGGACATCACAGAAGGTTCCATAATGCTTGCTGTCGTGAATCCTGATGTGAGAATTCAGGTGTTTCTTGGATGTGCTGATCCAATTGTTTATAGCTATCTACACAAAAATAGGTGATAGCTGAGTTGTGGGAGAACTTTAGTCTTTGTTTCTGAGATCCCACCGCATTATTTTCCATATTTACTATATGTTCAGCAGGGTAACCTAAGAGCACCGTTGCACCAGATCTTCAGATTTCGCCTTTTGATCACCATTCTACCGAGGGTGAATGTCGATCTTATGGAATTCTTTGGTTTACATCTTTACGGACACTGAGGTTGGATGCTTTTCTTTTTGACACATCTCCAGGCCATTAGCCCATTTCAAGTCAGTTTACTGGAATCCTTTGCTCTTGAGTTTTCATGAATTCTCAGCATTATCTGATATGATGAAGTATCCACATATGTTCTCTTCCCTTCTCCAGACTATCTTTCTGTTGCACCTGTTCCTTCCCCTTGTGTGCCAAGGCTTCTTAGTTCAATATCATATCATTGTTATAGTTGTTTCCTTTTTCTTTAAAGTCTGAGGATATTATAAAATAATATATTTGCTTATTTAAGTGTTTTGAAGTATTTCCTTTAGGTTTTATTCAGGGACCTTTGGTATTGCATTCAGTATGTGGGTCTTTATACTATTCTGAGGTGACTTATTAATAATGGGAGGTCTACTGTTCTTTCAGCTTTTCTGACACCATTTCTTATACAGAAGTGATGTGTGTCTACCAAAGCAGATTTTCCGTGCATTTTACAGTATGTCTTTTATGAAATTAGTGCCATTAAGGAAATAAATTTCAGATATTATTATACACCTCGAGTTAATTACAAGATCACAATAAATTTTCATACATTGGGACATATATATAGTTATATATGTATGTATATATTAGTATATGTATAGATGTTTACTCGAGTCTCTATTCAATAAGAGGTAATATCTTCTAATCTTACTTTCATGTAATTCTCTTTACAGGTTGCAATATTAAAATAGCATTGTCTTAACTAAGCTGAGATGGTTTCTGTTTTCATATTCTGAGCTTTGTTGCACACAATTTTGAGGGTTGGAAGGGTTTGCTACTTAAATCATCTTCCTCTGGAGATTCCTTGATATCATGTCTACTTGTCATACAATATTTACTTTTGATAATACATTTTTAAAAGTTTACCTAATTTATTTTTAAAAGCTTACAAAGTCACCTTTCAACAACTGCACATGGTGTCCACTACACATATGTATTCCACTTTTTAGGAACACGCTCTACCAGCTTTTAATATGAATTAAAAGCATATTAGTAAAAACCTCCAATAGTTGCCATGGAATGCAGGCAAAAAAAAATCTCCATACCTTTGTTCTTCACAAAGCTGAGTCTGCACAAGCCTTACTCATAAAGACATTTCAAATCAATCACCAATTAGTCTAGACAGTCTCCATGCATGCTTCAAACTCAGAATACATCTGGTTAACAGCTCCAAAAGGACATCTGACTGGGCATCGAGCTGGACTATTTACATATGAAAAATATCTTCCTCACCTTGTTGGACCAGTCCCATCTTCATCCATCCATTACACATGCGGATCTCCCTGCTATCTTTCATAAGTGTGTATGTGTGTGTGTGTGTGTGCACGTGCGTGTGTGTGTGTATGATGTATGCATAATACACATATATGTATATATTGTATTTCTATTCTACACCAATGAACTTGAAATCAATCAGGGTTTTATTACTTACAGCACATATATGTGTTATGATGATGGCTACATGGAATTTTCTATGTCTTTTTCTCTAACAGACACGGGTAGGTTCAGAGAGAAAGGCTAGAAGTAGTGTCTGCACTTACAAACACACAGATTCATAAAGAGAGAGCTTTGGGGGCATTGCCAAAATTAGAATAGCATCAAGTTCAAAGAGAAAACAAAAAGCAGAGCTCCGAGGTAGCCTGCACATTACAAAGAAGACAAAGTAGTAACAGAATCACAAGAAAAAAATACTGGCTTTTAGGCCCTTTGGCCTGAAGCGATTGGATTCAAAGTTGAGCTTTGAAGTCTACTTTCTAAAGGGTGTATTGAAATTAAAGAAAATAGCTATTGTAAAATTTCTTTCTAATTGTAGCATATTCATAGAATGGCAACTATGCAAGACAAACTTAAAAGCCAGGTGAACTACACATAAATTTAAATGGAAACCCATGATTCATTTTCCCCACTTAATTTTAATACATAACAAACCAGTTGAAAATAAAATATTCAAAGTGATTTCTAAAGAAATAATTTGCTTTGAGTTTTGTTAATAATGAAAATGGACTTTATCTGACTCTAATAAACCCAGGAGCATCGATATTTTTCTTTATGTACCACAAGTTTTGTGGATCCATTGAAGGCAAGAATAACATCTTTGGTTTCTCAGTAATCAAGTTCAAAATAAATCTGTGAATGATGCTTTCCTTGTGATGATCGAACAAAGAGATAGAAGAGAAACTTCTTCAAAGCAAAAATAAAAATAGATGAATGAATTTGGGTTCTGTGCCTGCCATTTTCAACTCCAGCATGTGCATTTTTAAATTACAGAATGTCCTTGTCTCTTGATTAGTTAAATGTCCAAGTTAGGTTTACAGTTTGGAGTACACCTTCTTGTGAGCTCGCAAGTAACTTATTTATAAAATTCAAGTATATAAAAAGTCTAGTTTCATTATTTTTCTGTATTGAACTCAGCATCATTTGCCTATAGTATCAGATATTAATTCCCAAAAAATGTTGTAGATTGGGGTCGGGGAGTGGTTCCGTGGGCTCTCACTGCAGAGAGAAATATTGTTCTTTGAGCCTCACCATGTTTCTCTTAAGTTATACACTCACCAAAAAAAAATGTGAGTGTGTGCCATTGGAATGCATAGAATGTGTTGTCTTATATATAAATATATAATGAAGATCACTTGTAATAGATCTGATCTGCGGAAGGATAGATAGAGAATATGATTATCTGTTTCCAAGGCATTGTGTTAAAAACTTATAATTAAGAAAAGTCACTGTTGGATTCTACCTTCAGGCTCACATAGTCATGAGATGTCTTAAATAATATTCTGTCATATGAATCTTTCATCTTCAAAGATGATACAGATCGCAAATGGCATCCTTCTGCTGGAGATAACAAAGCCTTGTGACTATAACCAGCATCAAAGAAGATCCACAGGATTGTTTGGAAAATGGGCTTGAAAGTGTTCAGACCAATTTCCTCATCACCAGTAAACATTACTCATCCCCCCTCCAGAGAACAATTTCAAGTTTTCTTTTAAAGACTCCTTAAGGAATATGACAAAAAAAATGTTTGAATATATCACCTATCTTGAAGCAAACAAGGTGACTTTAACTGCTCTTACCTTTAAGAACAGTTATTTCTTATTATGTGCTTTCATTAGTTTCAGCTTAATCTTTATTATCTTGGTGTGTAACATGTAACCTGGGTTTGAAGAACAGAGAATAATTTTGATTATAAGCTTTGTTAAATGTACACTAAGTACACTAAAAATAGTTCTTAAGGGGGCAGTGGTGGAACTCATACTTTGACATTAACCAATAGCGCGCTAGTTGAACTTAAGACTCACCCAACAAAAAGGAAGCCATACCTGACACTGGGAAACTAGCCAAATACCCAGAACTATTGAAGTTTGGAGAATCTAACCACCCCCACTTTCCTAACCTAGCAGAATCCCTAACTACATTCTAAACACGTGTCCTTAGATCTTCAGGTAAGTGTAGTCCTAATTAATCCCTCTTAGAGGAAACTTCTCTTTGACATCACAGAAAACCACAAGCAATCAAAATTCAGAGGTGTGGAATCCAGTCTTAATTGATACATCTACAAACTTTCCTGTACCTAGGATTCAGGGAACATTGTTGAAAAGGGATTGGAAACATAAGAGAAAGAAGATAAAGGAATTTTCTGAGTCTGTGTCTCCTAGTGGTCTCGGAGGCTACACCCATAAAGTCCCACTAACATGACTGCCTAGACATGAGCTGAGAAATGGCTACAGTAGACAGGCTAATGTGTAAGGGACATCCTTGAGAGACCCCACGCTGTACTAAGAACTGAAGGCAACTAAAGAATAATGAGAGTGGGAGAAATAGTTGTACCGGAGGAAAATTCAACAATTGGTTATCAAATAACAAATCATCAGCCCTAAAACATACATACTAATAATGCCATTCAAATTGAGCAGGTCATACGTAGGGACATATCCATATATACCCATTTACATGTATATATTGCATAGACATCCCCTGGGTTATATATGTGCAATGTAATAACAACATAAGTCCATGAATTTTATGATGCGCAAGGAGAGGTAAATGAGAGGGTTTGTAGGGAATAATGGAAAGTGTGAAATGAATGATGTAATACATTATAGCCTCAAAAATAAAAGAAAAAGCACACCAAGAATTAAAACACCCAAGCTGTTATTATTACAGCATCCATGGTTAAGAGGGAATTTTACCCTTTCAATACAAATAATAAGTTATCTGGCTCCAGCTTCATGAAGCATTTATTGAAGTGTTTCCATTTTAATAGAAGTCAGCAAGCCAGCAGGTAATTATGAAGAGCTTTTCTGTAGCTACTATCTACAGATCACTGCCATTGACATTAATTTAAACAAAATACAGCCATTGGTGTGATTAGTCTACCAGGTTGGGGGGGTGGTGTTGCATTTCAATTCTCAATCAGGAATATTTTCACCATCACTACTTTCTGTTCTAAATATGACGAAAAGTGTCTATTTCAAATGCTGCCTTTGACATTGTTTTCCAATAATACAGAACATTTTAATGCAATGGCCTCAAGGACAGAGAATACCTAAACAGCTTTTAGGGAAAATGAAAACCCAGGAAGTGAATCAAAGAAAATCCAGTCAAAGTGAGAAGGGAGGGCACCAGGAGACATTGAGAGCTGTAGAGATAACAGTTTCCAGAGTGAAACTTCTCAAACCAAGAAGAAAAGCAGCTCTACTTTCCCTTAATTGCTTCTGTTAGGCATTTGTCCATAGCAACAGAAGTCTTTCTGTGACAACGGCTGCTGTAAGTGGCTGTGTGCTCTTTCAGCTCCTAAGTCACTGTTCTTTACCAATGCAGAATAGGAAAGCAGTCGACTTTGTAATAACTCTGTGTCCTCCATGTAGTCTTGCTGGGAATTCTTGTTCTGAGGACTTAAAAAACAACATTGTTTTTGAGTCTTTGTATTTTCCACATAGATATTCTTGTCACCTGTGAACAAAGACAATTTCAGCTCTTCCTTTTCAATTTGTATCCCTTTCATCTCCTTTGGTGGTCTTGAATTGCATTATCTGGAATTACTAGGATGTAGATGAATTGAATGGTAACAAAAATCAAAGACTTTAAAGATGTTACTATTCAGGTATTGTATTTCATTATTTATATGAAATTATTTTATTCCCATTTTAACACACCTAAAATTCTAAATGTGCCTTTTTTATTGATCAAAGTACATTGCATAGCACTTTGAAGACTTGCTTTTATTTCTATATTTTTCTTTTTCTGCTTCTCTGCTATTCTTTCAAAATATTTCATTGGAGTTTAGTCATATTACATTATGGTGGATTCCATAAAGATATTTTCATACAAATATATAAAGTACTTCAATAATAGTCATTCCATTGCTCCTGTTTCCCATCTCATTCCAAGAATACCACTTATTTCCCAATTCTTGCTTCTATTTTCATGTTTCATATCTGACTTAACATATCAATGTAGAATGTAATACCTAAAAAGGAAAGGAAACATGTAATACTTGTATTTTTCAGTAATGTATAAAAATGATATGTGATGGGGGATTCCCCTCTGTATGCTATGAATATATTTTATTACCCTTGGTTAATGAAGAAGCTTAACGTGGGAGGTGGTGTATACTATGAATATGTTTTATTGCAATTGACTAATAAAGAAGTTGCTTTCAGCCAATGGCTTAACAGAGTAAAGCCAGGCTGAAGGAGATATATAGAAATAATAGGCAGAGTCAGAGAGAAGCCATGTAGCCACCCACAGGAGACAAACATGCCAGAACCTTGCTGGTAAGCCACAGCCACATGGTGATATACAGATTAATAGAAATGGGTTAATTTAAGATGTAAGAGAAAATTTGGGTCTAAGGATATGTTGTTTTGGAAAAGAAGTTCTACTTTTGTTTCCATAGAAGATGAGAACCTGTGGATTTCTTCCAGATTAGTGTGATTTGACAGACCAAGAACCCTTGTAAGATCACCATGAACACCCTCAAAAATCACTTTTCTCCACAAAAAGTAGGAAGCAGTTTGGAGACAACTATGCCCAAATTTCAAAATACTGTTTATACATGTTTACATTTAAATGGGGATATCCTATAGAGATTTGCATTGGTATGGATCTTGGTTTATTGATACGAATTTAGGATCAATTTTTTTTTATTTCTGCTCTTGATTAAGGTATTGTGTTTGTGCAGATAATCACTTATAGCAGTCAAGCTTCTAGTCATGTTAGTGAGGTTTTCTAGATGTAAAGAGATATATTTCAGTTAGGATGCCACAAATCTTTCAGAGACCTTCAGAATGTGGCATTTAAAATATTTTAAAAACTGAGGACTTTAAGATGTGACAGTAAGACACATCTGCTCCTGGAAACACTAATCTAATTCAAGAGTGTGATGGGTATTGAAGAGTCTCTTCATGGGGTTGGTTAGCCATTTGGGCAGGAAACTGCTCTTGACTGAACTGCTTGACTGGACTTGTAGGACCCACAGAAAAATGACTGCTGAAGTTGCCTTAAAAAGGCAAAACAGTCCTTCGGGGTTCCTGTTTCATGAAAGAGTCTTCCAGACATTCTGAAAGACATAGAAGAAAGTGACTGACAAACTGCCAATATAGATAGCACTCTCTTTGAAATTTCCTGCTTCATGGAAAAGTCTGCCAGATACTATGGACCAGTAGGCTGAAGATGGGTGCCCCGATGATACAGAAGAACTTTGGGTCACTGTCCAGGCAGTGAGTTAATTCAAGAGTTTTAGAAGTTGCTTACAATGACTTCCTGTTTACTTAGGTAATATATAGATATAGATATAAATATATAGATATATCCTTCTGGAGTCTTTGATGGAGTTGAAGAATAGATAGCAATAGTTATTGTTTTCCTAAGTTATGATAAAAGATAAAGTAGATATAAATATTGTAACTATAATTCTTGCTTGATAGCTGTCTTGTTATTCGTAATCTTGCTGTGTTAATATTAAAGCCTTCCTTTTATTTAGACAGAAAATGGTAGGTGATGTATGCTGTGAATATATTTTATTGCCATTGGTTAATGAAGAAACTGCTTTCAACCAATGGCCTAACATAGTAAAGCTAGGCTGAAACAGATATATAGAGAGAGTAGGAAGAGTCAGGGAGAAGCCATGTGGCCACCTGCAGGAGACAGACATGCTGGAACTTTGCTGATAAATCACAGCCACGTGGTGATACACAGATTAATAGAAACGGGTTAATTTAAGATGTAAGAACATGCTAGGAGTATGCTAGAGTCATTGGCCAAGCAGTGTTGTAATTAATACAGTTTCTCTGTGAATATTTTGGGTCATGGTTGTGGTCAGGAACTGAACTAGTGGTTTCCCCCATCAGAAGTTGCTTGGGCCTAGAGACAGGGCAGAATAGAACAAGGCAGAAATTCCAAACAGAGATGTAGAGAGAAGGTAGGCAGAGTCAGAGAGATGCCATGTAGCTGCCAAAGGAGACAGATGCCAGAACCTTACTGGTAAACCACAGGCCTGTGGTAATACACAGAATAATAGAAATGGGTTAATTTAAGATGTAACAGCTAGCTAGAAATACACTTAAGCTTTTGGCCATACAGTATTGTAATTAATATAGTTTCTTTGTGATCATGTGTCTGGGCAGCCGGAAACAAGTGAGCAGCCTCTGGCTACAAAATGGTGACCTCCATCTGGGGCATAGATCCACATAAGACCTAAAAAAAGCTTAAGAAAAAAAGAGGGCTTCTAGACCCACAGCAATGGGAGTCAATTGGAGCTTCTTGGTAGCCACATATTTTTAGATAGGCTCTGTTTTCTGGTGGCAGGCAGAAGTGTGGCTCCTTTAAGAAGTTTCCTGATTCAACTTTTGTGGCAAAAATTGCATAGCCGTGCTGCTTAGCATTTTAAGAAGTGCTCCTGGACAGAAAAGGATTACAGATACAAAATAGGACAGATTCAGACAAAAAAGACCCCTAAACAATACATAGTGTGTTCAAAAAATGTACATAGGCTTGGGAGAAAGAGAGAAAAAAGAATATAGACAGTTATTTTAAAAAAAAGTAAATTGCTGTGGGACAATGGTCCTGTATTGTTTTAATAAAATACTGACTGGCCAGTAGCCAGACAGGAAGTATAGGCAGGGAAACGAGGCAGGAAGTAGAGGCAGGGTGATGAGAACAGAATTCTGAGAAGAGGAAAGACTCAGTCTGCACTCATCACAGAGGAAGCAAGACACAGAGAGGGCAAGTTGAGAATGCCTCACTGAGGTACCAAGCCATGTGGCTGACACAGACAAGAATTATGGGTTTATGTAGGCTATAAGTGTTAATAAAAACCCTGAGCTAATAGGTCAGACAGTTAATGATTAACATAGCCCTCTGTATGTTTCTTTGGGACAGAATGGCTGCAGGACCAGGCAGGACAGAAAACTTTGTCAACAGTAAATGGTTTAAAAATATAAAACAAAATCTTCAAAGAGACAGAGTACAGGCAGTCATACATTAAAGGAGTAAAGAAAACTAAGCCACAAAAGATGGAAAATACACAGAGTCTGAATTATGTATATTATTGTGTTTTCTCTGAATTTTTGACTATGAATAAGCTAAGTACAGAGACATTTCATTGTGCAGGCTACTAAGCTAAATCAACATTTATATTTTAAAGGTATCTTGATTTCAAAACTTGGGTGTAAGTATATGTTGCTTTGGAAAAGATATTTTTTCCACAGAAAATAAGAACCTGTGTATTCCTTCCAGGCTAATGTGATTTAATGGACCAATATCCCTCTAAAGGTCTCTGTAAACACCCAAAAATACTTTGCCCAAGAAAAAGAAAGAAATAGTATGTCCAAATTCCCAAATATTATTTGTAAATGTTTGTTTATATTTAAAGGGGATATGATATAGAGATGAATATATTACATTGGTATGGATCTTGGTCTATTAATATAAAGTTAAGGTCAATTTTGTTGTAAGTCAATTTCTGCTGATTAAGATATTGTGTTTGCGCAGATCATTTAAAAATGTAATGTATGATTAAGAAATACAGGTTAATAAATAGTCATATATAATAGTCAAGCTTATAGTCATGTTAGTTAGGGTTTCTAGATGTATTGCAGATGGAGAGATATTCTTCAAACCTTTCAAAGACTTACAGAATATGACATTTAAAATGTTCTAAGAGCTTAGGGCTTTTCATGACAATGAGACACATTTGCTCCTGGCAACACCAATCTACTTCAAAAGGATGATGGACATCAAAGAGGCTCTTTATGAAGTTGGTTAGCCATTTGGTCGAGAAATTGCTCTTGCCTGGACTTCTTGATGGTATGTTGTATAAACTGGGCATTCAGGACCCACAGAAAAATGAATGCTGAAATTGTGTAAAAAAGGTGAGAATGTCCCTCATGGTTCCTGCTCCATGAAATACTCTGCCAGACATTCTCCAGGACACAGAAGAAAGTGACTAACTAACTGCCAGTATAGGAGGAGCTGTCTTTGAAATTTCCTGCTTCACGCAAAAGTCTGCTTTTATGGGCCTTTATGCTAAAGATGGATGCCCCAATGTTACCAAAGTACTTTTGGTGACTGCCCAGGCAGCAAGATGTCTCTGTCATTTCTAGAGTTTTGGAAGTTTCTTAC
The DNA here is from genome assembly GCA_004026605.1 of Ondatra zibethicus. Classification (NCBI taxonomy): domain Eukaryota; kingdom Metazoa; phylum Chordata; class Mammalia; order Rodentia; family Cricetidae; genus Ondatra; species Ondatra zibethicus. The sequence goes on along the minus strand of PVIU01003152.1, from coordinate 36,484 downwards.
AATGCACTTAATCTTTACTTAGGTAATATTATAGCCTTCTGGAATTGAAGAAAGTTTTAGTTATAAAAGATAGATTTGATATAAAACTTTAGACTAACAAAGATAGGATAGATGATAGATATTTTTCTTAATTTTCCAAATGTAAAGGAACTAAGTATTGTAACGATAATTCTTGCTTGATACCTGTTTTGGTTATATGTAGACTTACTATGTTAAAGTTAAAACATTCTTTTTCATTTACTCAGAAAAGGGAAGGTGATATGGGATTCCCCTCTGGATGTTGTGAATATGTTTTATTATCATTGGTTAATAAAGAAGCTGCTTTGGACCTATGGACAGGCCAGAATAGAGCAAGATGGGAATTCTGAACAGAGATTTAGGGAAAATAGAGCCAGAGTCAGAGAGACACCATGTAGCTACCGAAGGAGACAGACACCAGAACACTACTGGTAAACCACAGGCCTTGTGGTTATAGACAGAATAATAGAAATGGGATAATTTAAGATGTAAGAGCTAGCTAGACATACATTTAAGCTACTAGCCTAACAGTATTATAACTAATATAGTTTCTGTGTGATTATTTCAGGTCTGGGAGTCCAGGAACAAATTATCAATCTCAGATTATAGATATGTGTCAACACTCACACTAATTTAAATTCAAGTTCATAAAGAACATGCTATGTAATTCTGTTTGGGCATTTTTTTAGGTCTTTAACAAATCACACACTCACATGTACTTGCATACACACGCACGTGCACACACATACACACACAACATATTGTATATAAAAGAAACACTGGAGTGCTTGAAACAGGTTGATCCAAAGAAGAGCACAGCAGCCCACTGGCTTCTTTGTTGTCAATTTTAAGTTGTTGTAATATTTATGGTTGCATGTTTGTGCATTCACAGAAATGAATGACTCTTTTAGTCTTCCAGATCATGGTAGGTTGGTGATTCCTTTTAAGACATTTCTTCCTATAAGACACTTTAAAAATCCAGAAGAAGGGCACAATGCTATAATACAAATATAACAGAACCTGGGTGTCTTAAAGATGCAGACCCTGTATTAGTGCTATTAGTGCACTGTGTGGCACCTAGAGAAGTACCTTGGTGCCTTAGTTTCTGACATAGTAGGAAAAACGTAAGTGCAGCTTTAAGGATATTTATCCACAAAGGGGTCTCCTGATCATCAAGGTGCACAACTACCAAGATGTGGTTCTATGGCCTGTGGTGGTGGTTCAGGGGATAAGAACACTCACTGCTCTTGAAGAGGACACAGTTCAGTTCCCGGCACCCACATGGCCGTCCCAACACCCACAATCTGTAACTCTAGTTGCAGGGAATCTGATGCCCTTTTCTATCCTCTGTAGGAAGTGCATGCATGTGGTACACATATACATATGCATGCAAACATTCATAAACACAATACAAGAGTAAATATATCTTTCAAAAAAGATTTTGTTTTAGTCTCTGGTTTCCTTGAATCTAATTTTCTTTCTAACCAGCTACAGGTTGCTTATTTACATTTTAACCAACACCTTGCCCATTTGGTCTCACTGTGATTTTCACATATTGACAAACATTGAGAATTATGGTTACATTTTTATTTTATACCCAGGGTAGTTCTAATTTTAACTTTGAGTCTGTCTTTTATTTTTAATCCAAGCTGAGATTATAGTGGTACATTTATTTGGTGGGTAAATTGCATTTTAATCACTTGAAAACACCTCATTCCAACCATTAACACCCTTAGAAATTTTAGTACTGAATATTTTCCAGTTAATTTTTAATGAAATAAAATGTACTAGGCAATTAAAAGTCATGACTTTTTAATGTTGAAATTTTCAATCACATTTTTCACTCTCTCCTCACTTTGAGCATTTTGTTGATAGCTATTTTGATATAATATAGTTCCAACATATACTTGTATGCATGAAAATAAGTAATTTGTGAGAATCCTAAATACAAGCACAAAGTACAGTGATTGCATAAAAAATGATTTGACATCCCCAAATGCTTAATTGTGGTGTGATTTTTTTAGGAATGATAACTAATGAACCAGGTATGGTGGGTAAAAATATCCATGTTAATCAATATTTCATGAAAGTTAAAAAATAGAATGTTAAATGAAGGTTAATTATATTAGAATATTTGACTAAAACACAAAGACAGGCAGCTTGTTTACTTGAAGACCATCAAGGAGAGTGTAGGATCACTCCATGAGTTCACACACTAAGATAAATTTTCTTTACTTGAAAACTCATTTGTTGTTGGTTTTCTCTCTGATATACACAAATTACAACAGTTGGATTCTAAAAATACAGAATAAAGTAAATCAATAAAATTAAGGAAATGGTACTTAGGTTATAAATGAATCATTGCAGTGAATTCCATAATGTTTCCCAACGTGGATTTAAAAAGACAATGCAAAGCAGAGCACTCAGGGAGAACATGAAGAGAAGATTGGCAGAATTTGGATTTCCCTGTTTGTCTGACTTCTTTAATCAGGAAACGGTGAGTTATTCAAAGTTCAGATAAATATGCCTATCTGATTTCACAAATTAGTAGCCACTTTTCTGACATAAACATTGATGTCCAACAAAGACTGCTGAGGTTGACCACTAAATTTTTTATAAATACTTGTGATGGATCTCTAAATGTGAAAATTAATTTGATTGTGTCACATTGTTTTTCTCTTAGCTATTAAATATCAATTTCAAGGTAATATGTTTGTTTATTTCTTTTTTATCACAAGTGGAACACATGAATACAGAACTGAATAGCATTGAGGTCCTTTCTCATCTTCTGAGGTAAAACAAATGCTTCTTATCTGAAACCACAAACCACAAAGCATATTTTTGTTAGATTTTTATCTCCATGTTGAAGTAGAGTTAGAGTAATAGGGAAAAAAGTAAAGGTGGCAAGATGAATCACCCTTAATAAAAAATACCATCATTAAAAAGCATAAAAGGAGGTTATTGTATAGTTGGATATAACTACAAATTATATACCACTATGTGACTTATTTCTGAAAGAATGGCAGAAGTTAGGATCAGAGAATATAAGCAAATGCTGAATCTTGAAAATTTCATCTGTCTAGTTGGGAGTTTATGCTACTATAGATGGAATAACAAATCATTGTAGTAATTAAGTTGGGGTCAATATGATAATACATTTTCCAAATTTCATTGTAAAATTACAAGTTAAGAGTTGACTGCCATGAGAACACAGAAACACACAAAGCAATGGGGGTGACAGTTGTATTGGAATATATTAAACTAATGTAATTGCATGATCGCAGACCATAGAAGAATTTTCCCTATTACTCACCTGTCATGGGGCAGCATGGGTCAGAGAAAGGTGTCATACCACAAGAACCTCAATGCCTGAAGGAGGTGGAAGAGTTGGCCCTGACATATAAGAGCAGGAGAGCTAGTCCTGGCCCTTATCTGCTGCAGCAGTCTGGAGAGCAGCCCCTAAGCCAAGCCTGGGCAACACAGTAGAGCTGGCCCAGAAGGTGTATTGGGAGATCTAACCATGAGTACAGAAAGCAAGAGAAATGGCCCCACCCCTTACTCCTCATCACTGCAAAGAGTGAACTTGCCAAGGCAATGCAGGAGCGCTCACTCTGGAGATGAGGACAGGAGAGAGCTGGCAGGCTACCCAATCCTGAAACTACCCAGACTCAGAACCAGAGTTACAGGTTGGCCCTACCCAATAGTCACCTCATCTGTGATCAGCTAGAGCACATGAAGTGACTAGTCCTGCAAATCACAGCTGTAGGATTTTCACAACACATGGCAACAGTAAGATAAACAAGAGGAGATCCAGTGGGAGCCTAGCATCAATACTATAGAAGAAACTTGAGGCATTGAAACAGACCAAAAACTGTTTGCAAGGAAAAATTGAAACAAAAATATATGGACAAAAGAGTTTATTGTGTGTCTCATTATGTCACGCAACGCCTTCCATGACAATATTTCCCCCTCTTAACTTTTCTTTTTTTTTTCTCTAAAATTTTATCAATAGAGGACTATAGGGCAGAGGGCAGATATGCAGGGATATGGGAAATGAATGGGATTGAGATGTATGATGTGAAAGACACAAAGAATAAAAAGAAAGTTAAAAAACACTGGTTGGTAGGCAGTGAATCAAGCTTGTAGTAATATTATGCTATGTTTTCAAGGATAAACACACAAACATATCATCTTCAAACACTAGAATGACTACAGAATATGACATTTTAAAAGTTTTAATAACATAAGACTTTTCCTGACAGTGAAGCATGCCTTCTCCTGGAAGTACCAATTTACTTCAGAGAAGATACTGGGCATCAAAGAAACTCTATTTCAGAGTTTGCTTTCTTTGTGTCAAAAGCTAGCCACTGGGAAAAAAAACTGCTCTTATTTTAGTTGTTGACAATATACCACCCAAACTGTAACCAGCAGCACACAAAAGAAAGTGACTGCCAAACATTGCCAAGACAAGATAGGCCATTCCTTCAAATTCAGAAATGTTTGTCAGATATACTAGGCCTGTAAGTCTAAGATGGATGCCCCAACATTGCAGTCAGATGTCCATGTTGTTAGGTAATATTATCTCTTCTCAGGTCTTTGATGGAGTTAAAAACTAAATAAATAAACTTAAATTTCTCCTTTGTTAGGATAAAAGGTAAACTGGGCATAAAACTTTAGACTCACAACCTAAATAGATACTGCAGTATTTTATCTAATTTTGCCAAATACAAATGGACTGAATATTGTAATTATAATTTTTGCTTCATAGCTGTCTCTGTTATATATAGTTCTGCTGTGGGAGCTCCTTCTGCTCCTTCAGCCAATAGCCTTTGAGATACCAGCCCACTGGGGTGTGATGTCTTTCTCTTTAAAAAGCAGTGGCAGCCCTCCTCTCGCTCTCTCTTACTTTAGACTCCTTTCCTGATAGAGGGCTGTTGTCTAGAACAGTGTTCTGTAAGATTTTTCCCCTCAAATAAATAACCTTTTTAATAACAATTCCAAACTGGTGTGGGATTGATTCCTACATTTATCTGGCATCCAACGTTTGGGCAACCCCCTCACCCCCCACCCCCCAGCTCGGCTGCCTGCCACTAGCGCAGCTTGGCTCCAGCCCAGGTGGCCTGTGCGTGGAGCCAGCAGTAACCTCCACACATCCCAGGATCCACGGGCACACTGTAGGGAAATCACTAGAAACATTTGTAGGTCAAGAGATTCAGGCTTTACGAGAGATTATGATCAAGAGATTTGAAATGATTGAGGAAATTATCGGATCTGTTGAACATGGTGAGAAGACACAAGGGCAGGATACCATGCCACCACCAGCTGTCAGAACTGGTTTACCCAGGGTTTTAGTGACATACCCTGTAATTTATTCTGACAAAGCGTCAACTTCTAAAGGCTCAAAGGGAGCCAAAGAAGGTAGATGGATGCCGATAGGACTGATTGATCTGAAGGAAATTAAGCACACCGTCGTTATTTATGACTTGCACTCTACATTTGTTAAGGAAATGATAAGGACTTGGGCATCTAATGTCAGGGCTATATCCCATGATTTCTCCCAGTTAGCTTTAGTGGTGTTAGAAGATGGACCTTCCTTGATGTTTGGAATTTATTTCAGAGAAGAATCCAAACATATAGAACAGCAAGGGATAGCAAAGGGTGAGAGGTTACACAGGATCAAATTCTTGGTGTAGTATCATACACTGATCCACAGGTCCAAGCTCTTTATGATGAAGAAATATTGTCCCTATGCCACAAAGCAGCCTTGAATGCCTGGGATAGAATACCAGAACCAACAAAATGGTTGAGTCATTTACCAGGGTTAGGCAGGGACAGGGAGAACCCTATACTGACTTTTTGCAAGGATTAATTAAGTAAGGCTCTGAACATAGGAGTAACAGACCCAGAAGCTAGACAACTAATTCTTGAATCACTGACTTTTGAAAATGCAAACATAGAATGCAAAAAGATAATTGGGCCTATGGATGAATGGATCCAGCATATCATGAATTTTCAGACCTTTAATTACGATGATGAATCTTGAGTAGGAGAAGCAATTTCCAAAGCGATGAGGGGACATCAACCTGCAAAATGTTTTAATTGTGGTAAATTAGGACACCTGTAAAGGGATTGCAGGCAAGGAATTTCTAGGAATAACACTTCATCTGGGAATAGCAGGAATAGGAAACCTTGGCCTTCAGGTATATGTAGGAGGTGTGCTAAAGGACGACATTGGACCAATGAATGCAGATCAACAACAGACAGATAAGGCAACCAGATACCATCAGGAAACTCATTGAGGGGCCTCTCACAGACCCCCAAGCCAAAAGTGGCCCAGTTGTTCCCAGTAATTGTGGAGGACATGTCACACCAGGAAAAGTAAAAACTCTAGAACCTTCTGTGCAAGGTCATAAGATTCTAAATGATGGCTCAAATTTGGAGGATGAGTCAGAAATTCAAATAGGAAATAAGAAGCGTATATTTTGGCAAACTTCTATAAATGATCAGAGACCAAAGCTGAGAGTACATATAAATGGAATTGTAATTGTTGGCTTGATAGACACAGGAGCAAATGTGAGTATCATCATTCCAGAATCTTGGCATCCAAATTGGCCTCTTCAAGAGGCAGATGTTCAATTACTAGGAATTGGAACCATATCTTGAGTTAAACAAAGCATGAGATGGATTAACTGTATCAGGCCAGAAGGTCAAAGAGGAAAGCTAAGGCCATATGTAGCTGATATTGCAATAAATTTATGTGTCCATGACATGCTAGAGCAATGGAATACCCAGATTAACATTCCTGCAGTCCCAGGAACTCATAATTCTGGAAAGGATGTAATAAGGTACCAGGCACAAAGGTTACCAGCCATTCAGGCTGTACAGGAACATAAAGCAACTAACAACCATTTAGAGGTACCTACCTTTAAAATGGCTAACTGAGAAGCCAATAAGGGTTAAGCAATGGCCTCTAGCTGAAGATAAATTGCAGGCTTTAGAACAATTGGTACAGGAGCAATTAGATGCTTGACATATTGAGGAGTCAACTAGCCCTTGGAATTCTCCTGTGTTTGTTGTAAAAAAGAAATTTGAAAAAAAAAGAAAGAAAATTGCAGTAGCCACTAAAAGAGGTGCTGAGAACCTGAGGACAGGAATGTCAGTCATGTTTACCAAGACACTTGACTAACAGGAAGATACCTTAATGTACCATCACATTTGGAAAGAGTGGTTGGGCTTTTTTTTATTGATTTATTATCATCATCATTCTGGGGGAGGATGTATACCACAGTATTTATGTAGGGGTCAGAGGACAACTCTGTGGAGTTGCTTCTCTCCACTTTTGCATGGGTTCTGGGGATTGGACTCAGGTCACTAGATGTGCATGACAGATGTTATTGTCAGCTGAGCCATCCTCTAGTCCTATTTTTCCTTTCTATTTATTTTTATTTTCAATAATTTTGATTTTTAAATTAGAATATTGTTACACCAGTTTTCCTTCTTTTCTCACTCCCTCCAAATTTACTTATGCACCCTATTTTTTCTCTAATTCTCTTTTAACTGTTATCACATATACAAACACATCATATCACACTACACAACACATATCACATATTCACAAATGCACAAATATAAGATGTGAGCAACTATAACACAAATGGACACATTAACATGGAAATCGAGGCACTAATGAGATTTCAACCCTAGGTAAAGATACATGTTGACAGAGAATTCTGTCCTGCTCAGTCCCACAGTCATTCAATTCCAAAGAAACACACAGAGGCCTACATTAATTATAAACTGGTTAGCCTATTAGCTCAGGCTTTCTTATTAACTAACTTTTACATTGTACATTAATCCATTATTCTTGTCTATGTTGGCTATGTGGCTCGGTACCTTTCATCAGCAAGGCATTCTCATCTTGCTTCCTCTGTGTCTGGGTGACAAATGGAGCCTGAGCCTTTCCTCTTCCCAGAATTCTCCTGTTCTTGTCACCCTGCCTATACTTCCTGCCTGCTTGTCCTGCCTATACTTCCTGCCTTGCTACTGGCCAATCAGCATTTTATTAAAAGAATACAAGTGACAAATCTTTACAGGGTACAAGAGCATTGTCCCATAGCAGATATAGGTTACTGGGGAACGCTGAAACATTTTCTTGTGTTTAATGGATCCATTTAAGTAAGTTTAATAGATATGAAGATAAATGTATGCAGGAGGAGGCTTTTCATAATCATTATACTAAATTCTGTTTGCTTCTTTAGATATATTAATGATAGAATAGAAATAAGTATATATAAATAATTAATTTTGAAGCCAATTCAGAATCACAGTTGTTGACTTCCTTCCAAGCAGATATTTTCAATTTTTCCCTTCTCTCATTTGTCTCTGGTTTTTACCTTCTTTGCCTGACAAGCAAGTGCTCTATATTACCTGGGTCTTCTGGTCTTGCCAGAGTCCAGCTTCATTGTCATAACTGCACTTGAGGTAATTCTGATGATGATAGTTGAAGCATGATTAATAAAAACTCAGGGTCAGAAATTGGGGTTCAACCTGAAGATTTAAAAAGCAAAACAGCCAGCCACTGGCTCTTACCTTGACCTCAGTCTGAAATGGCGATCCTGCCTCCAGCAATCTCAGAATGAGACTGTGTGAGTTCTGTCCCTCTCCCCATCTTGTATTCCTCTCTAGAGCTAGGATTAAAGTTGTGCACTACTTAGGTTACAGGCATGCGCCTATTCCCAGTTTCTATGGCAACTAGGAAGGCCACTGGGATTAACACTGTGTGTCATTGTGACTACTGGGATTGAAGGTGTCTGTGACCATAATGTGGTCTGTAAAATTAGCCAGCGGGACTGTTTTACTTTCATATCTTCAGGCTACCTTTATTTATTAAAATACAAATGAAATGCCATTACAGATAGTAATGATGATGGTGATGGTTGATATATTCTGATCACTCCGATATTGATAGAATGAATGACTACATTCATAGTTGGTAGATAACTATAGTTGGTATAGTTACTTATTGTTATTCCAAATCTGTTGATCTTCAAAAATAAACTAAGGTACTGATGGTTCTAGTCCTGATACTTAGAAGTTCTGAATCCCGGTCTGGTGTTGTAAGAACTAGTTTTGTCAGTAGCTGATGTTGCTGTCAACCAAGGGTACATTAACCACAGCCTGTTTCCTGGTGTGATGGTGCAGAGAGTGTCTCCTGTGTGTCATGGACCTTTTACTTTATGAGTGCTGTAGTGCATCAGAATTCATCCTTCAATGTCTGTCTAGATTTTCACCTTATTTCACCAGGTTGGAGGATCCCACTCAGCCATATCATCACGGAGGTCAATACACTACAGCCCTTGCTTGCTATTTTGCACTGTTAGCAGTGTGACAGCAGGATGGGGTACTACATATATTTTTAACTTCCAATATTTCATCTGTCAGTAGGTTGACCAGGACTTAGCCCCATCACTTGTCAAGAGTCACCATGTATAACACATGAGGACAGCATTTTTGTACTTGTTAAATAATGACTGTTGGCTTCGATTCAAATTATCATCATTTAGGAGACAAGAACCAACACGAGTCACAAATGGTTTTTATTTGATGGCACAGGTTACTAAAAGTTAAGTAGAAAATATTTGATAATAACCTTAAACTGAAACAACAAGGTTAGAATATATTTTCATGGCCTCACACATACAGCACCTCCCTGACATTTCAGATTATTGTCTTGAAAAGTCTGTGGCAATTGTGAGACATGCAGACATTTAACAAGTGTAGAAAATTGAAACTTTTAATAGAATCTCATTTTAGAAATGCCTGGGAAAATATCAGAAAATAACATATGTTTTAAATGTGCTTGCCTTGAAGTCTGCCAGCTTCTTGACACAGATTTAACTTACATAAGTGCCTTCCTTTGTGGGCATTTAAGACCCAAGCATTAGTCACTAAGTACCTTTCACTGTTCTCTGGCAACAAAGAGACTGAGGAACATTTTCTAGGTGTCAAGCAGCCTCATCATTATACATAGAGCTCCAGCCAATAGATAATTGCATGTTTCCTAAGAAAATGATGTGCTTGGACACAGCCCATCTTTACTGCAGGATGTGCCTCTGGCCACAGGAAGCATTTGACAACAACTTAGAGGACACATTAGCAGTATCTGGATATGGAGACTGTGTGACAAAGCCTACAAGACACTAGAGAGGTGGCTTAGCAAGTAGGAGCATTTGATGAGCAAGAGTGAGATTCAGAGATTTGTCCTAGCATCTAAATGCCAATGCTTGTCTTCAACACCAGTGGTGACATGAGGATCACTGGAGCTTCCAGCCTAGTAAACATTTGACAGGTTCCAGCTCAGTGAGGGCTCCTGTTCCAAATGATAGATAGCACCTGCTGTCCATTCATAGTCTCTAAGGCCAGGAGTCAAGCTTATATGCACATGTGCATGCACATGCATGTGCAAATGCACATACCCGCACACATACACACACCCACAGGGTCTTGACCTCACACACCATACACCACAGAAAGAAAGAGACACACACAGAGAGAGACAGAGAGAGAACAGAATCCATATCGCTAACGGATATGAAGTTTTGTCAATTTTTACCATAAAACTGTCACTTTGATTTTTAGATAAATCCTCACACAACCTTTCCTCTGTGTTTCTGGATATGATAAGGCACAACAGGATTAACTCTCATTGGTAGTAAATCATGTTGACTTCTATCAGAGATTCTTCTTGGGAAACAGAATAAAACACCTGTATTATAAAGGAGTAATAACAAAGATATCTCACCCATGTGTTTAAACCTTCTATCTGTAGCTGGTTTTTGTTTGTTTGTTTGTTTTGTTTAGTTTTTCTCTTTGGGGACCCAATACACAGCTTCCTTCCAAATAAATACAAGGAGACTTATTCTTACTTATGAATGCTAGGCCTTAACTTGATTTGTTTCTAGCCAGATTTTCTAACTTAAATTAATCTTTTTCTCTTATATGTTTTACCCCTGGGATTTTTTTTACCTCCCTTTATTCTATATATCTTTTCTTTCCTTCTTAGTCCATGACTGACTGTGTGGCTAGGTGGTTGGTTGGCCCCTGGCATCATCCTCTCTTTCTCTTATCCTTGCTTCTCTTTCCTTGCTCTTCTTCCAAGCCTGAACTTGTCTTTATTCTCTCTGCCTGGCGACCCATCTATTTATCTCTCCTGCCTAGCTATTGGCTGTACAGCTTTTTATTAATCCAATCAGGTATTTTAGGTAGGCAAAGTAACACAGCTTTACAGAGTTAAACAAATGCAACATAAAAGAATGCAACACATCTTTACATCATTAAGCAAATATCCCCCAGCATAAACAAATGTAATACATCTTAAACTAATATTCTACAACAGCTATCATCATTCCCAAATGCTTCTAATGTCTTTCAAGAAAACCAGGATAATAAAAAATAATAAAACATCTGTACTAAATCTAATTGGTTAGAACCAAACTCATCTTTCTGATACCTAATACACATCAAAGAGGCTAGAAACCATATTGAAACTCCTATTCTCCCATCTCCATCAGGGTATACTCATAGTGGATAGTTGATGCACTCTGCAAAACCATTATTCACCAACTCAGCCACTTGAGCTTGAGGTCAAGACAACAGCCTTTCTCTATGGCATGCAGTATGAAAGTTTCTTTAAAAATAATAAGATAAAAATGTAACCATCCTATGATGCAGCTATGGCACTCCTGGGGTCTACACGAAGGACTCAAAGACAACCATGCCTTTTGCAAAAGTGTTCCAAGCAGCTAAGTTATAGTAACAACCTAGGGGTCCAATAAAGGAGGACAGAAAAAGAAGGTATGATACATACCTGAAAAACCATGGAGTGCTTTTCAGCTCTAGAAAATAATTAAGTTAAGTCCTTTTCAGGAAACCTGATGCTACAAGAGACAATCATATAAGATGAATTAAGGCAATTACAGAAAGACAATTATTGGCTTTCTACCCTCTGTGGTTCTAAGACTTCACATAGTTAAATATCACCATGTTTGTTTTATGTTGGAATATACCTTAAACTGTCTAGGGAGACTATGGGATTCAGGGGTGGGAGAGCAAGAATTTTTCACTGTCTAGGGAAACCAAGGATGTTTTTTTAAACTATGCCTGCCCTGGGTCTTCATGGAAATTTTCTCATCTTACGTCTCATACTGGTTACCAGTAAAATATACCTTTGTCAAGAGGAAGAGTAATTCTGAGAAGGAAGTAGTTATTATAGTAAAATTTTAATTTACTTCAGTCTCCACCTTTGCTTGGGTCAGGCACCCCCTGCCACTGAAATCCATGATCATTCTCCCCGCACCTTCCCTGCAACGGAGACAATTTTATTTAGTTTGCCAACTCCATTTCATCCAAGTTCAGCTCAGCTAGGGACACTTCCGCTGAAAAGTCAATTAGCTAAGTGGGCTTGTTTCTTCAGTCATTTACAAAATTTACAGCAATTCAAGTTGGATTGTATGATTTTAACAACTTTTGAGGTTTCTAAAACTTTTTAGTCGCCTATCTTACACTTTAGACCAAAATAGCTTTTAAAGATTTTTTTTTCAAATCACCTTCCACAGCCCTAAAGAAAATCTAGAATAACTCAAGGATGAGGGTGAAAAATTTTTATTTGCAGGAAAGATAAAGATGGATCATTCAGAAATATCCACGATTTAGCCATTGGTATAACTGGTTCTTGGAAAAGTACTGCAAGAGAAATTTCCTAGATTTCTTCAATTGTAAGCACTAAAACTTGAAGTTTCCTACCAACTTTTAGAGGAGAAAAAGTTTGTTCCACCCTGATTATATATTTTCAGTTCCTAGAAAACTAGATGAGGCCTTGATAATTAGAGAGGATAGATACAACAGAGAATATTGTGCTTCTTACATGGTTATTTACAATTGTTAAATTGGAAGTCAAGTAAAAGAAAACAACAAAATTAGGTATAGTGGGATGGGAATGAAATGGGAAGTCTGATGGGAATCTTGGGGGTGAAGAAGATTGACCTGTGAGGGACTATAGTAGGATTCATCTCACAGAGATTCAGATCCAGGCATGGACAGGGATGGCAGTGGCCACATTTTAAAGGATGTATTCTTTTCAGCTTTCAACAGACAATACAATGGGAGGCACAACAGCCCAAAGATACTCAATGCTAATACTACCAAATTTTTCAGAAAACAGCAGTTGTTGGCCAGAGCAAGACCAAGTCACAGTAGGGTTTTTATCAGAGTTTGGATGTAGACATATAGATAGAAGACCCACCTGGCTCACTAGCACCTTTGGAGTAGAAGCATTCAAACTTACAACCACTGAGCAGCCAGTCCACTCTCTTCTTCTCTACCAGTCTATTTTGGGCACATAAGTGTTAATGTATCTGAAATTTAGACAGGACTTCTAATTTGCATATTTATCACATTGTCAAATAGTTACTTAAAAATTAACAGAAGCAATTTTGTCTTAAGGTTGCAGATGTGTACCAAAAAGATGATTATACTTAAAATATTACAAAATTATCTGTGGGCTGAATGTGATTTCAATGCATAATGAATAAATAGATTAAAAATCAAGCCACTTACCTTCTATAGGTTTTCCAGCAACTTCACATTTTTTTTTTGTCATTTCTCTTCATGAGGCATCAAATCATGAGGCACAAATAGGAGGTTCTGTCGATAGAGCCTGCTGAGAAAGGGGGTAACCAAGTCCATGGAACGTGCCCACATAAACATTCAATTGGATTTCAGGTAACCGGAGTGATCAGGCAGTGATAACATGACTCTACATAGAGTCGGCACAAATGTCAATCTATACACGTAAGCTGGCATTCACCAGGTCAGAGTGTCTCCTTCCTGTTCTTCCCAACTGGACTGGAATTGCTCTTAAGACACACCTCTACATCTTTGTGTAGGGTTGAGGCCTCATGGGCTTTCCCCCATTTGCTTTGGCATATTTATTGGTGTGAAGCAGGAGAGGTGTTCAGGGAGGAACACCCTATTTCATTGTCAGTGACAAATGCTCAGCCAAGAAAGCACACATACAAGCAGCAGAATATATATATATATATATATATATATATATATATATATATATATATAGAGAGAGAGAGAGAGAGAGAGAGAGAGAGAGAGAGAGAGAATGCTACCATGACACAAACAAATAAATGGCTGGCAATATTTCCTGCAACTGACAAGTTTCATCCCTTAAAAATTTGGTTTGTTTTCTAGGATGTAATAACTTTAGAACTTTTATATCCCAAGCTTGCTAGTGGAACTGCAGAAACAGTATTTCTCACATGACATATTACTTGAAGGTTTGACAGTATGCAATGAATTTAACGATTGCTTGTCCTCTCCTGGTTTTTTAGAGGGCAGTGTTTTGGCAAAGGTCTGTTACATTTGCTTATGCTGTGGAATATTACTTTAACTGTGTAAAGCTGTATTTGTTCTGTAATGTAAGGCTGTGTATTTAATTATGTTAAGATATGCTGCATTTGTTTCACCTTGCCTGCCTAAGTCATCTGATTTGTCCAATAAAGGGATGAATAGCCAATAGCTAGGCAGAGAAAAGATAGGTAGGGCTGGCACGAGAAATTTTACTTGAGAGAGAACAAGCAAAGAAAGAGATGAGAACAAGAGAAATATCTTGGACCATCCAGGTAGCCACCAGCCAGCCAGAGACAACAGGAAAATAAGATATACAGAGAGAAAAAAAAAGATGATAAAAAAAAAACCTGAGGCAAAATGTAGATAAAGAGAAACAGATTAAAATGAGAGTTAAGTCTGAACATTCATAACTAATATTAAGTTTCTGTGTCACGATTTGGGAGCTGGTTGGTGGCCTAAAAGAAAAATCCTGGTACATTTAGCATTTCAATGTGAAGCTCATGTTCCCATGTAATACCCGAGAAAGCTGAGTAGAGAAAAAACAGAAACGAACACAGATCTTTTAAGAGGCTCTGCCACACAGCAGAACACTTAAACAGCCTTTTCCATGCTAACTAGACACAGCATGCTAAGGAGAAGCCCTTGCTGTAGTTGCTGGCATCCAAGAGCTGGGGTGGTTGAAGTGCAGTTCCTGATCAAATGCACCTCTGGACTGGGCTGCAAACTCAGGGCTTGATTTTCACAGAACCATTGAGGGAACAGAGACAGCTGCTAAAGCTGAGGCTGGGGACCTGGTGGTAGTTTAGTAGTTTAAGGTTGTGCTCATGTAGACAGAAAAGGCTTGAGATACCTAGTAAAGATGTATCCAGCTAGAAAAAAAACTCTAAATAGGTGACACTGTGTTTAAAAATGTATGTAGGCTTAAGAAAGAAAAGTAAATGGCTAAAGACAGTCATAGGAAAAATAAATAGTTTAAAAATAATAAAGTCTTTAAAGAAAGAGTAAAGTAATATAAAAAAGAATAAGCCATGTAAAGATGGGAAATGCATAGGGAGTCTGGATTCTGAATGTTGCTATGTTTACTTTGAAGTTTTTAAATGTCGATAAGCAAAGAGCAGCTGCTGATAGACATGGGTTTGTAAGAGGGACCGCTGAATTAAACCAGCCTAGATAATTTAGGAATGTTTTACCTTTAAAATGGAAGTCAGAAAATGCATGCTTTGGGGAAGAGGTTATGCTTTTGTTCCACAGAAAATGAAAGGTTGTGAATTCATTCAAGGTTGATAGAGATCAGATTTGACTGGGAAACACTTGCTGAAAATTCTGGCTACAGACATAAAGAAGTAAACCTAGAAAAACTACAAGATGAGTGAGGTATATTTTACCTGCTCAAACATAAAACAAAAAGTCATCTTTGGCTGGCTTGTATACATAGTTGTGTCAATGTAGATATGTATGTTACCATTAAAAGTTTGTGTGTTTCCTGAGCAAGAGGACCAGTCAACAATGAAAACAGGTGGCTGGCCCAGGTGATCCAGCCTCTTAGAGTACCTCTGTTGCAGTTATTTCAGAGTTCTGCATCCACAACATCTTAGAGGCTGCTTCCTGAGATGTGCCAGCCTCACAGACTATTCCAGCCAGTACTGCATATAAGCCTGTGCTTTCCCAGTGCACAGAGACTGGACAGCAATTCTTATGGACAATTATTTCAGGACTTGTGATGTGGGATTTCCCTCTGTATGCTGTGATTACCATTAATGAATAAAGAAACTGCTTTAGACCTATAGCAGGGCAGAACTTAGCTAGGTGGGTAAACTAAACTGAAAGAAAGGAGGTGGAGTCAGGGAGAAGCCATGGAGCTGCTTCTGGAGACAGACACGCTGAAACTTTGCTGGTAGGCCATGACCTCGTGCTGATGTACAGATTAATGGAGATGGGTTTAATAAAGATGTAAGAGTTAGCCAATAAGACGCTAGAGCTAATGGACCAAGCAATGATTTAAATAATATGGTTTCTGTGTGATTATTTTGGTGCTGAGCATCTGGGAACCAACAAGCAGCTCCTCCTCCAACAGATTTGGATCATTATTTTAATTTTTTAGGTTTGCTAAAAAGATGCCTTCAATCACAGACAATAGGAAGTACACAATGTTGACATTCCTGAGAGATAAAGTGGGTAGTATTTGGTCATTCTGTATGTTACTGATGTTTGTCATTTCAGGGTAATGCAGGAATATAAGACAACTATTAATCTCAAATATTTTACATTAATTCAAAGTTTTTTAAATTTATACTGCATGTATGTTTCTACTCTTGTTTGAGGCATTGGGCTTATGCAGCTCATTTAAAAATATGATGTGTAATTAACCAATACAAATTAGTAGTTACTGATTTATAGCAATCAAACTTGTAGTCAATTAGGTATATTTTCAATTCTAAACAGATATATTTAAGATAGATGATCTTTAAACATTTCAAAGACCTACTGAATATGATATTTAAGATGTTTAATAACCTAAGAGTTTTCATGACAGTGAGACACATTTGCTCCTAGCAGCACCAATGTACTTCAGAGAAGATGACAGGCACCAAAGGAAACTCCATATGAAGTTTCCTTTCAGTATGGCAAAAAACTTCCCTTGTCTTGGCTGCTGACAGAATGTTGTACAAGTTGGACAAGCAGGACACAAAGGAAAACATAAAGGCTGAACTTTGCCAAAAAAAAAAAAGGACAGGAAATTCTTCAAAATTTCTCCTGAATTAAAATGTCTGACAGATTTTCTAGGCCTGTAGCCTGAAGATGGAAGCCCAAACGCTACAGTGGAACTTTGGTTCAATGTCCAGGCAGCTAGATGTCTGCCACTTCTATAGTTTTGGAAGTGGCTTGCACTGTACTTTCTGTTTACTCAGGTAATATTATATTCTTCTGGGATCATTGATGAAGTTGAAGATAGATAGTTATAGTTAGTTTTCCTTAGTTTTTATAGAAGGTAAATTGGGTATAAAACTTTGGACACACCAAGATAGGATGCATAATGGTGTATTTTCCTTGAATTAGCCAAATGAACTGAACATTGTGGATGTGATCCTTACTTGATACTGTCCTTATTGTATATAGTCTTACTATTTAAAGTTAAAACTTTTCTTTTCATTTAAACAAAAAGGGGAAAATGCTGTGGAATGTTACTCTAATTAAAAAAGATATGTTATATTTGTTTATTCTGTTAAAAATACTTTAACTGTATAAAGGTGTGTTATATATTACTTATATAAGGATGTATGTTTATTTATGTAAAAATTTGTTGCATTTGTTTCACCTTGCCTGTCTAAGGTACTGGGTTGGCCTAATAAGGAGCTAAAAGGCCAATCACTATGCAGTGAAAGGAGAGGTGTGGTTGGCTGACAGAGAGAATAAGGAGGAAGGGAAATCTAGGCTTCAGAAAGAAGAACAAGAGGAGGAGGAGGAGAGAATAAGGGAGTTGTCAAGGGTCATCCAGGCAGTCATACAGAGACAGTGAGAAAGTAAGGCATACAGACTAAAAGAAAAGATGGTAAAAATCCCCAAGGCAAAACACAAATAAAGAAAAAGAGATTTAAAAAGAGCTAAGATAAAGCTGAGCATTCATAACTAATATTAAGTCTTTATGTCATGATTTGGGAGTTGGTTGGTGGCCAAAAAGAAAAAAGCCTGCTATAGCCCAAAGTCTTACAATTTTTTAAATTTTCAATTTTTCTATTGGATAATTCTTTTTTAATTCCACAGTAATGTTCAGAAGTGGGACAAACAGGAAGACACTAGACGCTGTTGTTGAATGTATAGATTTAGACTTGACTAATGTCTTACAGAACTCTCAATACTTGATTTGGCAAAGTCCAGTTGTGTGCTCCCAGATAAATGAGTGTCTATGATTCCCTGCCCTCTCTTAGGACTGGAGGGGGAGGGGGAAGGGTGAGTGGGGGAGTGGGGGAGAAATGGGAGGAGGTGAGGAGGTGGAAATTTTGAATGGTATTATGTATAAAGCAAAAAAAATTAAAATAAAAAACATTAATATTTCATTGGTAACTGCACATGAGGGCATTAATAGATTACCTGCTACTGTGTAGAGCAGCTTCATGTATCTTGACAAAATACCTGAGAACATCAATTTGTTGAAAAATATTCTGATTTTCACTAGTGATTTTCTAAATTTTAGTTCACAGTCCCTGACACTTGGGACCTCTGGTGGAAAAGAACATCACAGCAAATACACATAGTTGGGAGTTGGCTCACGTCACATGAGGCTGCCATGTATATCAAGCTTGAAAGCAAAGTGGCAGTATATAGAGATAAATTTTTAAAAATTACATGTATATACCTCCCAGATGACTCAGGGTTGTGTGCATTGTCATTTTTCTTAGAGAGATGATAAAATATGCTCACAAAAATACTGAGCATGCTGGCTTGAAAGTGAAATGTCCCCCATGGACTCAGGTGTTTGACTGCTTGGTCCCCATTGGTGGAACAGTTTGAGGTAAGGTATGGACTTTGTAACTTGGTTACTTGGTTTGTTGAGGACGTACATCTTGAGGGTGGACTTTGAGAGTTTAAAGCTTTTTCCTGCTGCTTTGTATTGACAGTTGAATACTTTAGTTCTCAGCTACCTGTTCTTGCCACCTGTTGCCATGACTCTCCCACCTTTTTGAACACTTCCTATACAGTAATAAGCCAAAATAAATCCTTTTAACATAAGTTATTTTGGGGATTGGTGGTTAAACCAGCAACAAAATGCAGCTAATACTGTCAGCTTGAATATTAATGCCAATATTTCACTATAGTAGACCAAAGTGGAATTCACCCTTGTTGTCCTTTACGTGAGAAGTAGTTAAACAGTCGTCTATAAGCCTAGAGTGCAGAGTACCTCTGGGGAATAAAAACATAAACTACTGAGACATATGACATCTTAGACAATTGCTTTGATAATTAATGAAAACAATCCTATATCAAAAGATTAAATGTTGTAAGATTCATTATTTATTATTTTTCATAAAATTATAAACATGAGTAGCAGAGTCTTCAGAAACACAACAAGAAGTGGATAATACCCTAAAATGGCAGTAAAAAGAGGGAGCCCATCCCTGACACTGCCTGGATGGCCAGGGTCTGGAAGCTAAACCAAACACAACTGACAAAAAAGTCAATGAACTGATCCCTAATGATATTCTGTTTTACTCATAGATTTTGTGCCTATCCAAATCATCAAAGAGGCTTCCTACAGCAGTTTATGCAAGCAGATACAGAGACCCACAGCCAAAGTTTGGGCAGGACTCAGGGAAATCCATAAAAGTTGGGTAAGAAAGATTGTAGGAGCCAAGGGAGTCAAGGACATCAGGAAAATGTGAGCCACTGAATCAACTAAGCAGTGCCCATAGGGGCTCACAGAGACTTAAGAGGCATCCACAGAATCTGTATGGGTCTGCACCAAAGCCTCAGCATACTTGCTGTGGTTCTTTAGCTTGGGGTTTTCGTTGGATTTCTAACAATTGGAGTGGGGTTGTCTCCTTACTCTTACCTGCTTGCAGGACCTGTTTCCTCCTACTGGGTTGCCTCACCCTGCCTTATAAAGGTTTGTGTCTAGTCTTATTGCATCTTGCTATACCAAGTTCAGTTGACATCCCTGGAAGCTCTGCTTTATTTCTGAAGGGAAATGGAGGAGCAGTGGATCTGGGGGCAAGGGAAGGTGAGGGAGGTATGAGAAGAGGGAAGAGAGGGAGGGGAAGCTGTGGTTGGGATATATTGTATGAGACAAGAATATATAAATAAAAAGAAGAAGAGAGCTTCTGCATCCTGCTTTTCCACGTCAGTATCTCTATGGTAATATTTTCTTAAATACATATATGCCCAATAATTTCAAGAAAAGATGTATGGAACTTTTGTTCATAACTTATTACAACTGCTTGGAAGCTACAGTTACTTTAACATGGATACTTTATAAGAAATCAAAAACTATACAGAACATATGCATTTTTATAATCATTGCTTCCATCTGTTGGGAGCCAGGCTGATCAAAGGATTTCTCAGAGGCCCTGATGAAAGGAAAAAGGGAATGCTACATATATGCCATTTATCAGGGCCTGACTTGGCAAGGCCCAGTCTTGAGCTGTGGCAAGTTTTCAAAGGAGTTTAGGCTTTGTTTCATGGTTGCACCTTGATTTTCCCCCAGAAGAGACCCCCTGTGTGTTCTGTCTGAGCCCCATCTGAGATATATTGTGTTCTCTTTGTGCAATACTTCTTGATGAGCTCGTTGCTGACTTTGAATTCCTGTATGATAGATTTCTGCTTACCGTGCCCCATTTTTTTTCTCTGCAAACTGTATATAATATCTTGCACTTCTTAGTAAAGTCACTTGGCATGTATCAACTGCTTGTGTAAGACCTCCTGATCCCCAAATTTCCTACTTTCTTTATTTTCTCATCTTCTGGTCCCCTCTCTCAGGAACCTGTCACTAAAGAATGACCTGGAGGTCTAGGTCACCTTCTAAAGGCGTTAGAGTGTTCTCAAAGCATCTAGGCAAATATGAAAAAGAGATACTACCTCTTCCTAAAAGAATTTCTAGTTCACTGAGAGCTATTGTGCTACCTAATTTTATATCAACTTGAAACACTCAAGAGTAATTTGGAGAAGTGAATCTCAATAGAAATAAAACCACATCTTGTCTGGTGATTAATTTGGGAAAGTCTAACTACTGTGGGCAATGCCAACTCTGGGCACATAGTCTTGGGTGCTATAATGAATCAGGCCGAGAAGTCATAAAAAGAAAGCCAGTTAAGTGGCAGTCTTCCAAGGTCTCTGTGTCAGTTCCTGCATCCAAGCTACTTCCTTGTGTTCCTGATCTGACTTCCTTTGGTGATGGTGTATAACCTGAGAGTTTAAGACAGAATAAACTATTTTCTTCCAAAGTTTCCTGTGGTCATGGCATTTTATCACAGCAACAGAAACAGCTAAGACAACTGTCAAGTAAAAATAGCAACCAAACTAAAGACATAGAATAATTGAATATTGACTTACATAACATATATCCATAAAACAATCCCAGGGCATAGCTAGGATGAAATATGGCTAAGACTTTGTGTGTGTATGTATGTGCATGTGTGTTTGTGTTTGTGTGTATGTGTGTGTATGTATGTATGTACAAAATATTTGAACTCTGAGGAAACAAATTCCCAAAGCTTACATGAATTAAGGTGGGTAAGACTCTAAGATTGATTTTTAAATTAATTTACTTACCTTATGCTTTTTTATTTTACATATACAAATTTTCTTTTAGTGCACATCATTCACAGGTTTTCTTTAATAGCAGAAGTAATGACCACCTACATTACCAATGTATTTCTGTGTCTTCTAAGACTTTCATCGTCTCCATATTATGTCACTTTTGACAGATGTACCGTGATTTTCACAACTACTTTAAAAAAGAATGCTAGTTTTCTTATATCTTACATTAAAATATTACTTAGTAAACATAGAATTGGTATTACAATTCTATTTGTTTGTGGGGAGATAATTTTGAGACAGGGTTTCTCTGCAGCTTTTGAGCCTGTCCTGGAACTTGCTTTCTAGACCAGGCTGGCCTCGAACTCACAGAGATTCACCTACCTCTGCCTCTGAGCACTGGGATTAAAGGTCTGTGCCACCACCACCTGGCGATTCTATTAATTTTTTTATTGTGAGATCATTTTAATTTCATTAAAAATTATCCTATTCACTTTCTGATGAGATGTGCTTATTTAGTAGTAATTTCCCAACATTTAAACTCTATTTTCTTTTAATACTCATCAAAATTGTGAGTTCTACCAAATTTCCATTACTTACTGATTTGGTTTTGACTCATAAATAAGAATGTCTTCAACCTCTAATAATAAATAAAGAACATAGTAACGTCAAACGTGGGATAATTCCGTACAGTTCTCAGGTTAGAATTGTGTGTTGTTGTCATGGCGTGTCAGAAGCTACAAACCTACAGTAACTTAAGCCCTATCAGAAGCGCGAGAAAAGTCCCAACCCTAGTAGAGGAGCTATTGGCAAAGTGATGACTGCTAGACTGCTAGAAGGGGGAGAGTCAGTATTTTAAGAATGTTATCCCTGGTAGGTTGACTCAACCTAAGTGGATGCCCCCCCTACACACAGACACACGCACACACGCACACACACACACATATGGCAGACAAAAACTGGACAGAGATGGGTTTGAATTCTCGAAAAAGGAAGGGAAATTGGGTGGATAGGGAAGAAATATCTATGAAGAGTTGGGAAAAATTATGATCAATACGTTGTATGACTTTCACAAATAACTAATTAGAATGTAAGAAAAATTTGTTTATTTTAATGCAAATCTTATAAGATTAAGTTGAATATCTTTCATAGGATATATGGAAATGATAATTGATTCATTTTTGTTTACTACACTTCGCTTCTTTCTTATATCCCTAATTTTCAGTTTTCTTTAACTTTTCTCATCCTGTCTAGGAAATGAAGCCTTACAAACTCCAGTCTTTATTACTATGAGTGGAGTGGAGCTTCAAGAGGGAACTGATAAGAAGCAGAAGACATTGAATCTAAAATTATCATAATTAGTGAATGTGGCAGGGTTTCCTGAAGCCTCGGTACCTTGGCTGAATCTAAAGAGACTTGGCTCCTCACTAAGGAAATTCGCTCATGAGTCTCTCTGCTCCCAACACAGACATTCCTTGGCTTAATTGACACTGCAAATGCTCCTGGGGGAACTTGAAATAACCTTTAAGAGAGGCCTAATGGCATCTGTTCAAGCAGTTTTCACCTTCAGGGTGGATGCAGTAGGGACACTTTATTATAATGACAGCAATAATTGCCTTTCTAAAGTTGCTCTACAGCATGGCCAGGGGTCACCTGTCTCATTATATGATTGCTGAAAGGAGCGGGGTGATATCCCCTCCCTACTCACATGCAGAGCATATAGATAAACCCAATTTATAAGGCAGTGGTTTACATGACAAGGAAAATGAAGTAGATATGAAGGTTGTATGGCTTCCGCTGTTTTCCCAGCTTTCCTAGAATGTTTGTTCCTTCTTCAGGTCCCCGCCTCCATCAGTTGTAGATCTGAGTTTATCTTCTGACGCATCCTGTGAAATTACCTTCCACATAATTTTGATGTGGAAGACCTTGACTTTTGAGGAAAACTCACTTCCCAGAGGTCTGTTTTTGTACATGGTTGGTACACGGCTTGCTCTTCTGGTGTCAAAAGTCCTCTGATACACATCTCCACACCTATCAAGAATTATGTTCACGTGCACAGTTCTAGACCTTTGTTATTGTTCCTAGGGATTTATATATTGTAATAATGGAATGTGAGTGTGTGATTTAATGAATTGGGAAACATGGTTCTTTGTTGTGTATTTAAAGTTGTGCTACTAAAAGGTGATTTTTCTTTAAAGTTGGCCCTACTTAAAATGTTTATTCTAACTCATCTCTTGCCTAATGTGCCCATTAAGAGTGTCCATCATTTATGTGATGGGAAGGCAGAGAAGAGACTGTAAATTGTCTTTCTGACAACAATGTATTAAGGTGGAAAGAACTTGGCTTTCTATACATGATTATTACAAAGGACTGCCTGATGTGCGTGCATGTGTGTGTGTGTGTTTGTGTGTGTTTCTCTGTGTGTGCATGTGTGCATGCACATGAGTGTGTACATGCTTTAATATACACAAGTACCCAGCCTGAAAGTGATGTGCTATGTCAAATTATTTTAAGTATTTGATTAACTCCTATTCTCAGAGATGTTATAATGAAAGATATAGTTTCTTTGAGTGAAGGTGAAGCCACTGACTGTAGTCACAAGCTTCTAGTCCCCCTATTGTTCCCACTCCACAGTTTGTCCATGATCTGTTACTCTGGACAGAAAATCCAGGAACAACAGAAACTTTCCAGATTGTGTTCTGCAAGAACAAGCACTTCCAGAGTAATGTAATCATAGCCGTGGAAGTGTGCATGCATGGAAACATCCACAGGAACTGAGTTCATTCTGTATGGTATCACAATATATCAAAAATGCATAACACAACTCTATTTCTGTCAGCCGGAATGGATACTGCCAGAAGGCTGACAGTGATTGGAATAAGAATTATAAATATTTCATCCTCCAAAATGAGTTCATAGAACTTTGAGAAAAGCCAATCTTGTGTAAATGTGGTCATGCTAAGACTGATGACTAAATTCTTGCTTCTGAGATGTACTTCTACTTTGCTATGAAAATGGAATACATACATAAAAACGGATAACCTTGGTTGAGTGGTACAAAACAGCGGGGACTTTTCTCGATAGTTCATATGTATGCGTTATCTTTTGTATTGTTTACAAAACAAGTCCCAGTTTTCATGTAAGGAAACAGTGACGAAGATAAAGTAACTCATGTAAGTCATAGACACCGTAAGTTATAGAACCAGTAGTCAGGAAGTCTGGCTTGCGGCCCATTTGTTTTAACACTGTGCATGTGGGCCCTCCACTGTGGTATGTCAAATCATTTTTGCTCAGTACATCTTGAAAAGTTTTGTAAACACAGTAGCAAATTTTAGGCTGTATATAGTTTTTAATTACCATATAACCCATTACTAAAAAAGAAGGCTACATCAGCTCTCACTACTTTGTTATAGCGTTTAGTCCAAACAACCCTCTCTCTTTCTTGCTTGAGATACATCCTGTTAAGTTATGATATGAAAACGTATTGTCAATCTGCTACTCGCCATATGCATTATTTAAACATAATATGTTTTGTACTCCATTGGTGGGACAGCAATCTGTCTATAAACACACTGCTCTGATGTGCAGACAGGCAATTTAAAGTTAGCAGAAACATCTCAGTAGTTAGCATTTTGTTTCATCACTAGACTTGAAGGTAGTGGGGATATTACGAAACCAGGGAGAAGAATTCCGCAGCTTTCATTTGACTGCAGATTTATGGACATAATTCTATGCTGGACTATGAGAACATCTCTTCCTACTACACATGCATACAGCAGCACACGTTTCTTTCCTTTGCTTTTCTTTCTTTGAGGGGATATTAAGTAACTGGGCCTTCCCAGGGCATAGCACAGTAGAATAAATATAAATTCTGGAGTCTGGATTAGCTGGTGAGGCCAGCAAGGCCACTGAGTCACCAGCAAGTCCTGGTGTTACTTTCATGGAAAACAGGGTTGGAGAAAAGAGAGTGTTGACAATTATAATGTCTTCCTGTGTTTCATTTTCTTCTTTGATTTAGAGTTGAGGTGGTAGTGTAGATGATGTGGTTTTTAAAGTTGAATATCAAATTTACAACTTTAGTATGATTTAGCCTGTTCTTCTCCCAAAAGGATACTTGTCCTCCCTCTTCAATTGATAAGCCCGTGGAAGCTCAGTCAGCTAGCTCACATGGCTTAGTGAACAGAGTCAGATGATTGATGATTTTCTAGTGTTAATCAGTTCTCTCACTGCAGTGATGTATTGACTGAAAAACAATCTAAGGAAGAATTTAATTTCATTTGCTTCACCAACTGAGGGCCCAGGCCATCATGGCTGGGAAGACATGAAGGCAGGAACAGGAGGCAGCTGGTCGCATTGCCTCTGCGGTCAGGAAACAGAAAGATAAGAGTGCGGGTGCTCAGCTCACTTTCTCCTGAGTCCAGTCCTGGCTCAATACATCTAAGTTGAACATCTCTCTTCAGGTAAACCATTGTGAAAATATGCACACACATGCAACCAGCCCCATTCCCATGATGATTCTGAATCCAGTCTCTTTTCACAGTGAATTTCTGCCATCACATTAGCAACAATACAGAGCTAGATAGTGGAGTCTTCATTTGCATTCAGAGGTCCACAGAAATTTAGCTGCATTAGACACTATGCCTTTTCTAAGTGTTAACTGTTCAATAGGAAG
This sequence comes from Ondatra zibethicus, assembly GCA_004026605.1. Taxonomy (NCBI): domain Eukaryota; kingdom Metazoa; phylum Chordata; class Mammalia; order Rodentia; family Cricetidae; genus Ondatra; species Ondatra zibethicus. The sequence continues at coordinate 10,128 of PVIU01003152.1, read as the reverse complement.
AATGTTTTTTAGCTGTTGAGATAGCTTCTTTTGACTTTAATATTTAGACATCAACTCTGAGCCATCCAAAATCAATAGATGATTTTGGTACTTGTAAACCAGTTATTTGAATTTTTATTCATCAATTCTTAAACACCTTTCAGGGGGTAACTGGTAGGGTGTCAAAGCCTTTGATATTGCTGCCACACTCAATCTTCACAACTGTGTTTAGTACAAGGAATTTTTGCTGTCTCTGTGTTTCATTTATGGAAACAACAGTATAGAAAGTATAGTTTCAAAGTCCTATTAAAGAGGTTTGAACTCAAGATTCAAACTCAGAGATTGTTACAAGATTCAGTTCTGGTAGAATATGACAACAACATCATGAGCAAATTTCATCTGAAATATTCGAAGTGCACAAAGAACATGAAGATGTTCCCAAGACACAGGGCTAAGGCTTTCCAACTTTGAAAATGCAGTCCTAACAGAGTAGGGGGTGTATCAAAAGCAGCACTCATAGAAACACCAAAACTCTGTTTCATGTTTGGTCTTGAAAATTTCTAGAATCAGGGTGTATGTTTACCAATAAGACTGACTCCACAGCATGGAAAAAATAAAAAGTAAAGTTGATTTCTCCACTAAGTAAGGTCACCTAGAATTGAAGTGTGCGGTGGAAAGGAAACAAACTAAACAGAGCCTTAACTTTCATTTTGCAAACCACTGCCTAGAATTTCCCCCAAATAAATCTTTCTACATACAGAATTTGTTATGATGTATATCTGAGAAAATTGAACTGAAGTATGTACTAATACCTGAACCCAATTCTTTCCCATTCCGGCTCACATGAGAGAATTATAAGCCGTCCCTTCCAGGTTCCATTGGCACCGCTCAGTGAACTCTACTTTTGTGCTTCTGGGTGACACCCTCAAAGCCAACCAGTGATAGGGCACTCGTGTATTTATTGGTCCTTGTTGAGTTTTCGGGTTCACTGGTAAGTATATACCCTGGCAGTTAAATCCACTAGAAAAGCTTGACATAATGAAAATTGACTGATAACTAGAAATGGCTGCTGGAGACTTAGCTCAGTACTTTGTGGAAGAGATTAACAGAGTAAAATCTAATTATAGCACTTAGAGCTGAGTACAATATTCCTGGATGAATCTGATCAGAGAAGAAACAACAGATGAGGATTGATGAATAAGAAGAAATTTAGTCTCTATTTGTATGTTTCTTATTTGCTCTAGAATGGCAACCAGAAGAACTTGCCACGAAGACAGAGGAGAATCTCTCTCTGCTCTCAGTTAAAACTGAAATTAGGATTCAGTTCCTGAAACAAATTTTATTCACTGATGATGTTTTTATCCTAAAGATGTAAAAATTATATATCAAAGGATAAGGAAATGCCTGCAATTTTCTCACAAGTAAAAATTTACATTAATTATTCTTCTTTTCATCAAAATATTCTCTTTAGCAGACTGGCCTTGATTTGAATTTAGAAGGTATGAAAGAAAAGATTTTTTGAGCCTCCTTGGAAATTTTGTGTTTGGTTGGTTTTAGATGCTGTTGTATATGTATGTACATATGTGAGTAATATGTATAAGGGGTATATGTGCATATATGTGTATGCATATAGGTGAGGAAGACTGATGTAGACATTTGGCATCTTCCATAATCACTTTTCACCTTGTATACTGAAGCAGGGCCTGTTGCTGAAAGCTGAACTTTCCGAGCCAGCTGGTCTAGGTAGCCATCTTGTCTTGGTCCTCCATCTCCACATCCCTCACTGCATTACAGGTGGCCATCGTACCCACTCACCTTAAACTTAGGGTTTAGGAATCTAAAGTCCAGTTCTAAAGGCTGTATGGCAAGTGCTTTACCCACTGAACCAACTTCCAGCACCTACTTCTTGTACCCATAATAATGATCAAACTACCATGTCTTATACTTGGTTATCTTGGTTATTTTTTCATTTATTTATTTTTTTAATATTTTATTTTTCCATTCAAAAATTGACCCTTCCTACCCTTCTCCCATTCGCCTCCCACTCCCCCCCTAACCTTCTTCTCTCCCCCTCCACCCTTAAGAGAGGGCAGGATACCCTGCCCTGTGGGAAGTCAAAGGCCCTCCCCCCTCTATCCTGGCCTAGGAAGGTGTGCATCCAAGTAAACTAGGGTCCCAAAAAGCCAATACATGCAGAAGAGACAGGTCCCAGTGCTATTATCCATGGCTTCTCAGTCCGTCCCCATTGGCAGTCTCATTTAGAGAGTCCGGTTTGATCACATGCTCATTCAGTCCCAGTCCAGCTGGATTTGGTGAGCTCCCATTAGATCAGGCACACTGTCTCAGTGGGTGGGCCAACCCCTCATGGTCCTGACTTCCTTGTTCATCTTCTCCCTTCTTCTGCTCTTCAACTGGACCTTGGGAGCTCAGTCCATTGCTCTGATGTGAATGTGGCTCTCTGTCTCTATCTCCATCCATCGGATGAAATTTCTATGGTGATGATCAAGATATTCATCAGTGTGACTATGGGACAAGGCCAGTTCAGGCACCCTCTCCTCTGCTGCCCAAGAACCTAGCTGGGGACATCACCTTAGACACCTGGGATCCCCTCTAGAGCCAAGTCTCTTGCCCACCCTAAAATGGCTCCCTTAATGTAGATATATTCTTCCCTGCTCCAATATCTGCCCTTCCTCCATCTCCACCCTCCCACTCCTCCAAGCTCTTTTTACAAATTGCTTGGCAAAAGAAAATTTTAAACTAATGTCCGTTCTTTAACCTCGCATTTAAGCATGGAAAAATTATTATTGCACAATAAGCTATCATGTGCAAAGTTGAATATTGGTCCCTTTATCCATAACTTATTATGGCTAGTATTTATTAAATTTCCATATATTTTATTGGGAAAAGCACCGTGTATCTTAAACTGAAATACAAAATTTCCAGAAGTTTTAGCCATCATCCTTATTCATGTGTCTTTTTAAAAGAAATTTTTTCGTTCTAAATATCTTTTCTATGCTTTAGGCAAACCAAGTGCTCTTCTGGGTGTAAGACATTTGGGTTGAGGCTCCTAAGATGCATTAAATCCACATGATGTGATTCTGTTACGGTAGACAGAGCGTTCATTAAAGGCAGTAAATCCTGAGCTGTGACTCTTCTGTGCTTTGTATTCTTAGGACAAAATGCTTTTCCCATTTTTATGATGTGAGGAAGAGATAGTAAAGTAAAAGTACATGTTCTTAGTAGAAAATTGAGGATAATAAATGATAAGGAAATATAAATCTTGCCTTTCAATGGCTTATCTAGCTTCATAGTTTTAAATCATCCTATAAAATGGGAACTTTTGAGGGTACCTAAGTACCCAAGGACACTGAATAAGTGCATGCCATAAGTGTTCTACACTTAAAATCTTCACAGTGTTGCTACTTGTAAACAGTGTCAGAAATTGTGATGTAGTAGGAACGTGTTCTATATTAGGCAGCATTTAATTGTTAATTATCATTATGCTTGCAATAGAGTGTTAAAAATGGAAAACTTAAAAAAAATTACAGATAAGCAAAGGGTATCTTTGTTCCTAAATTTTCTTGGGATCTACATAAGATGCTCTGTGAGGCTACTGTCAATAGCGAAAGATTAAATTGATTCTCAAGTAATTGTAACTTTTTTTTGACTTAGCATTTACCCTTCAATGATATATTTTCAACTTGCAAAATTGATTGTCTTAGCCACTGGTCTATCCTTGTGAAGATACACCATGACCAAGGCAATTCTTCTAAAAGAAAGGATTCAATTGGGAGCTTGCTTGCAGTTTTAAAAGTTTAGTCCATTATGGCAAGAAACATGGCAGCACACATGGTATTGGAGCAGTAATTTAGAGCTACAGCATGCTTGGGAGGGAAGAGGAGAGAGAGAGAGAGAGAGAGAGAGAGAGAGAGAGAGAGAGAGAGAGAGACTGGGCCTAAGATGGGTTATTGACACCTCAAGCTCAACGCCCAGTGCTGTGAGACAATGGTCTTGTACCCTGTAAAGATTTGTCACTTGTACTGGTTTAATAAAATGTTGATTAGCCAGTAGGCAGGCAGGAAGTAAAGGCAGAATAACCAGAACAGAATTCTGGGAAGAGGAAAGGCTCAGTCTCCAGTTGTCACGCAGACCAAGAAGCAAGAAGAGAATGCCTCACTAATAAAAGGTACCAAGCAACATGGATAACAAAGACAAGAATGGTTAATGGAAATTATAAGAGTTAATAAGAAGCCTCAGTGAAGATCTTTTCCCATTCTGTAGGCTGTTGTTTTGTTTTGTTGACAGTGTCCTTTGCTTTACAGCTTTTCAGTTTCAGGAGGTCCCATTTATTAATTGTTTCTCTGTCTGTGCTACTGGGGTTATATTTATAATGAGGACCCTAAGAGAGACATACATAGATCTCATCTACATTGGTAGTTGTAAACGACAAGATCTCCTGAGTAAATTGGAAGCATGGGGACCTTGGGAGAGGGTTGAAGGAGAGAAGGGAGGCAGGGAGGGGAGCAGAGAAAACTGTAGAGCTCAATAAAAATCAATTAAAAAAGAAAAAAAAGAGAAGCCTTAGCTAATAGGCCAACCAGTTTATAATTAATGTAGGCCTCTGTGTGTTTCGTTAGCACTGAACAGCTGTGGGACTGGGTGGGACAGAAACCTCTGTCAACCCCAGTAACATATGCCCTTCAACAAGGTCACACCTGTTGATCCTTCAAAGAGTTCCACTCCCGGGCTTTTCTGCTTATCCCATCCCAGCTTGCCCCCGGGCATCCCTTTCCATCTGCAGGGTCCTAGGTTCCCTGAACTCAGCCTGCTTCCAGGCTGAGGCTCTGGGAGAAGGGTGAGTGCTGGGCTGCAGGGGTTCCCTTGTTCCACGGAGCAGAGCAGAGCAGGCTACGTCTACTAAGCCCACCCTTTTGACTGCGAGATCCTTGGCCAGTTGATCCATCCAGAGGGACCAAGCCACCAAGACTCTCCTGACCACAATCGAAGGAAGAGATGGGCAGGCGCCAATTCAAGAATTCCTCCAACAACCTGAAAAGCAACATGATACCACCAGAATCCAACAAGTATGCAACAGGAAAACCTGAGCAACCTAATCCAGAAGAAGTAGAAGAAATCAACTTTAAATGTAACATTATAAAAGTGATGGAGACCATTAAAGAAGAGGTAAAAAACTCCTTTAAAGAAAGGGAAGAGAAGACTAACAAGAAGTTAGAAGGAATGAATTAATTCCTCAAAGATACCCTAGAAAACCAAGAAAAAGCAATCAAACAGGTAAAGGAAACAGTTCAAAACTTGAAAACTGAAATGGAGGCAATGAATAAAACACAAACTGAGAGATGGTGGGATATGGAAAATCTGGATAAACGAACAGGAACTACAGAGACAAGTAAAACCAACAGAACACAAGAGATAGAAGAACGAATCTCAGACGCTGAAGATACGATAGAGAAAATAAACTCATTGATCAAAGAAAATAACAAATTCATAAAAAAAATCCAGGAAATCTGGGAAACCATGAAAAGACCAAACCTAAGAATAATAGGGGTAGAAGAAGAACAAGAATTACAGCTCAAAGGCCCAGAAAATATATTCAACAAAATTATAGAAGAAAACTTTCCCAACATAAAGAAGGATATTCCTATGAAGGTACAAGAAGATTACAGAACACCAAAGTGACTGGATCAAAAAAAAAAAAAAACCATCCCCTCGCCATATAATAATCAAAACACAAAACATACAGAATAAGGAAAGAATATTAAGAGCTGCAAAGGAAAAAGGTCAAGTAACATATAAATGTTAACCTATCAGAATTACACTTGACTTCTCTATGAAAACCATGAAAGCTAAGAGACCATGGATGCAAGCCCAGACTACTATACCCAGCAAAGCTTTCTTTCATCATTGATGGAGAAAACAAGATATTCCAGGATAAAAACAAATTTAAACAATACATTGCCAGAAACCCAGCTTTACAGAAAGTACTAGAAGGTAAACCACAACTAAAGGAAGCAAACAACACCCATAATAACACAGACATCTAACAACCCTCCAGCAGCACAACTCAAAGAAGGGAAACACACAAACCCTACCACCATAAAGAAAATAACAGGAGTTAACAACCACGGGTCATTAATATCACTTAATATCAATGGAGTCAACTCACCGATAAAAAGGCACAGGTTAAGAGAATGGATACAAAAACAGGATCCAACATTCTGCTTTTTACAAGAAACACACCTCAACCACAAAGACAGACATTATCTCAGAGTAAAGGGTTGGGAAAAGGTTTTTCAATCAAATGGCCCTAAGAAACAAGCAGGTATGGCTATACTAATATCTAACAAAATCAACTTCAAACTAAAATCAATTAGAAGAGATGGAGATGGACACTTCATAATCATAACAGGAAAAATTCATCAAGATGACATCTCAATCCTGAATATCTATGCCCCTAATATAAAGGCACCCATATATGTAAAAGAAACATTACTAGAAATCAAAGCACACATCGAACCCCACACACTTATAGTAGGAGATTTCAACACTCCTCTCTCACCAAAGGACGGGTCAACCAGACAGAAACTTAACAAAGAAATACGAGAACTAACAGATGTAATGAATCAAATGGACTTAATAGACATCTATAGAACACTCCACCCAAACAGGAAAGAATATACATTCTTCTCAGCATCTCATGGAACCTTCTCAAAAATTGATCATATACTAGGTAACAAAGCAAGCATCCACAGATACAAAAAAGTTGGACTAACCACATGTGTCTTATCGGATCTCCATGGAGTAAAGCTAGAATGTAACAACAATTCCACCCCCAGAAAGCATACAAACTCATGGAAACTGAACAGTCAACTACTGAACCACTCCTGGGTCAAGGAAGAAATAAAGAAAGAAATTAAAGTCTTCCTTGAATTCAATGAAAATAAAGAAACAACATACACTAACCTATGGGACACTATGAAAGCAGTGCTAGGAGGAAAGTTCATAGCACTTAGCGCCCACATAAAGAAAATGGAGAAAGCACACATTAGTGACTTAACAGCACACCTGAAAGCTCTAGAAAAAAAAGAAGCAGACTCACCCAGGAGGAGTAGAAGACTGGAAATAAACTGAGGGCTGAAATCAACAAAATAGAGACACAGAAAATAATCCAAAGAATCAATAAAACAAAGAGCTGGTTCCTCGAGAAAATCAACAAGATTGACAAACCCTTATCCAAACTAATCAAAAGGTGGAGACAGACACTCAAATTAACAAGAACAGAAATGAAAAGGGGGACATAACAACAGACACTGAGGAAACTCATAGAATCATTAGGTCTTACTACAAAAGCCTGTATGCCACAAAATTGGAAAATGTAAAAGAAATGGACACTTTATTAGATAAATACCACATACTGAAATTAAATCAAGACCAGGTGAACAACTTAAATAGACCTATAAGATGCGAGGAAATAGAGCTGTCATCAAAAACCTCCCAACCAAAAAAAGTCCAGGACCGGATGGTTTTAATGCAGAATTTTATCCGAACTTCCAAGAAGACATAATACCTATATTCCTTAATGTGTTACACATAATAGAAACAGAAGGGTCATTGCCAAACTCTTTTTATGAAACTACAATTACCCTGATACCAAAACCGCAGAGACGCAACCAAGAAAGAGAAATACAGACCAATCTCACTTATGAACATCGATGCAAAAATTCTCAATAAAATACTGGCAAACCGAATCGAAGAACACATCAAAAAAATCATCCATTATGAACAAGTAGGCTTCATCCCAGAGATGCAGGGCTGGTTCAACATATGAAAATCTATCAATGTAATCCATCATATAAACAAACTGAAAGAAGAAAACCATATGATCATTTCATTAGATGCTGAAAAAGCATTTGACAAAATTCAACACCCCTTTATGATTAAGGTCTTGCAGAGATTAGGGATACAAGGATCATATCTAAATATAATAAAAGCAATATACAGCAAGCCGACAACTAACATCAAATTAAATGGGGAGAAACTCAAAGCGATTCCACTAAAATCAGGAACAAGACAAGGCTGTCCACTCGCTCCATATCTCTTTAATATAGTGCTTGAAGTCCTAGCAATAACTATAAGACAAAATAAGGAGATCATGGGGATTCGAACTAGAAAGGAAGAAGTCAAACTTTCATTATTTGCAGATGATATGATAGAGTACATAAGTGACCCCAAAACCTCTGCCAAGGAACTTCTACAGCTGATAAATACCTTCAGTGAAGTTGCAGGATACAAGATCAACTCAAAAAATAGTAGCCCTACTACAACAAAGGATAAAGAAACAGAGAGGGAAATCAGAGAAACATCACCTTTCAGGATAGCCACAAATAGCATAAAGTATCTTGGGGTAACACTAACCAAGGAAGTAAAAGATCTATTTGACAAGAACTTTAAGACCTTGAAGAAAGAAATCGAAGAGGATACCAGAAAATGGAAGGATCTCCCATGCTCCTGGATTGGTAGGATCAATATAGTAAAAGTGGCAATTCTAACAAAGGCAATCTATAGATTCAATGCAATCCCCATCAAAATCCCAACAAAATTCTTCATAGGCCTTGAGAGAACAATAACTTTATATGGAAAAACAAAAAGCCCAGGGTAGTCAAAACAATCCTATACAATAAAGGAACTTCAGGAGGCATTACCATCCCTGACTTCAAACTCTATTACAGAGCTACAGTAATGAAAACAGCTTGGTACTGGCATAAAAACAGAGACGTTTACCAATGCAATCAAATCAAAGACCCGGATATGAATCCACAAACCTATGAACACCTCATATTTGACAAAGAGGCTGAAATTATACAATGGAAGAATGAAAGCATTTTTAACAAATGGTGCTGGCATAACTGGATGTCAACCTGTAGGAGAATGAAAATAGACCCTTATCTATCACCATGCACAAAACTCAAGTCCAAATGGATTAAAGACCTCAATATAAATCTGACCACACTGAACCTGATAGAAGAGAAAGTGGGAAGTAGTCTGAAACACATGGGCACAGGAGATCACTTCCTATGTAAAACCCCAGTGGCACAGACAATAAGAGCAACAATGAACTAATGGGACCTCCTGAAACTGAGAAGCTTTTGTAAAGCAAAAGAAACAGTCATTAAGACAAAAAGGCATCCTACTGAATGAAATAGAAGATCTTCACTAACCCCACATCAGTCAAAGGTCTGATCTCCAAAATATACAAAGAACTCAAGAAACTAGACATTAAAATTCTAAATTACCCAATTAAAAAATGGGGTAATGATCTGAACAGAGAATTCTCAACAGATGTTCGAATGGCCAAAAGAACTTAAGGTAATGTTCAACTTCCTTAGCAATCAGGGAAATGCAAATCAAAGCAACTTTCGGATACCGTCTTACACCTGTCAGAATGGCTAAAATCAAAAACACCAATGATAGCCTATGCTGGAGAGGATGTGGAGTAAGGGGAACTCTCATTCATTGCTGGTGGGAATGCAAACTTGTGCAACCACTTTGGAAATCAGTGTGGCGGTTTCTCAGGAAATTGGGAATCAACCTACCTCAGGATCCAGCAATACCACTCTTGGGAATATACCTAAGAGAAGCCCAATCATACTACAAAAGCATTTGTGCAACTATGTTCATAGCAGCATTATTTGTAATAGCCAGAACCTGGAAACAACCTAGGTGCCCCTCAATGGAAGAATGGATCAAGAAAGTGTAGAATATATATACATTAGAATACTACTCAGTGGTAAAAAACAATGACATCTTGAATTTTGCATGCAAATGGATGGAAATAGAAAGCACTATCCTGAGTGTGGTAACTCAAACCCAAAAAGATGATTATCTTATGTACTCACTCATTAGTGGACTCTAGCCATAAACAAAGGACATTAAGCTTATAGCTCACAAGCCTAGAGAAGCCAAATAGCAAGGTGAACCCTAAGAAAAACAAATATAGATCGTCCTGGAAATTGGAATCAAACAAGATAGGGGCAAAAGTTGGAAGCACGGGGCAGGGATAGGAGTGAGAGTGGGGTGGTAGGTGGGGGAAGAGGAGAGGGGGAGGGAGAAGGGAGAAGGGAAGGACTGGGG